>DWTF01000609.1:0-11148 GCA_018250225.1 Udranomia kikkawai
ATTGCAAGAGTTTTTTCTCGAGATAATGTTTACTTGTATTTTATCTTTGTTGTTTTGTTTAACTGTATTCTGTCTCGTCTCGTTTCTGACTTTTTTACTGATTTTGAGGTAGCAAACGAGCATGCAGTCCACCTGATGGTTAGTGGTCACTGCCGCACATGGACATCAGTATTCGAACTAAGACAAGATCGAAGTTCTTTCCTAGCTCAACTACGCCTCGGTTAAGTATGTCTCGCTGATCACACCCTTCTAACTAGAACACAGCAGCACGAACACAGAACTCTTTCTTAGGTTGGCCACAGATGAGTCACTTTTTCTCAGACAGAAAGCATGCTTTTATCAGTAAAAGAATTTTCTCAATAAAATCAATCGTTCCATAGATAATCACACAACAAGAATAAACTTAGACGAATTTTATTTTAAGCGGTTCTAAATATGTGCATGTAGCAGCGCTAGCTCGAAAAGTTTTACCATTTTATAAATGGACTTCGTTAGTTTTCACGCCACTTTCGTGTCAAGAAATTGCAACTTTTTTTGCAAATTCAAACCTCTCCTAAATTCAGTCATGTTGCTTTGAAGAGCTCATTTGCAAAATTGCGGGAACTTTGCAACTGGAAAGCCAATTAATCTAAAAGGTTAAAATGTGGAGTTTTTAATTCTAACATTGAGAATTTAATACCGAGGTGTCAGCATAGGTGGTGGAGAGTTATGATCGCAAACGTGCTTAGTTAGGACTTCATTTTAAAAATTGTTTTACACCTAAGGTTTTACCATGAGTCTATTTCTTTTTAAAATAATTTTAAGACTGTTATTTAAGCGGGGTTAACGGGTTTAAAAAAAATCGAATTTTGGATGAGAAATTCAAAAATTATTCGAACTTTTGCATTTACAAATCCAGCTTTTTGGATACGTCGATTTCACATCAAAAATGCTATGTACGATCATAAAAGTGCTTCTTTTTGTCTCGTGAAACGACCGCCACATCGTCTGTTATCATGTTACACCGAAGCTGCTAACAGTTGAGGGATCCAGTGACTTCGGTGTATCAAATTGAACTCTAACATACTACGATTTGAGTAGAAATTGTGAAAGGTGGATGATTCTGTGTGCGTTTGTGCGTATATGTGCTGTGATGTCATGTGGACATTCGGGTGACGCAAATTGAACTCTAAAATAATGCAATTAGAGTAGAAATTGTGAAAGTTGTAACAGGTCTTTGTATCTATGTGTATGTGTGTGCGTGCGTGTGTGTGTGTGCGTGTGTACACACGAGTGACGCAACGTGCGTGCGGGTTTGATCGTAACATTCGATCAATTAATTATACATGCACGTATAATTTCGTCGGTGGTACCGGCCGAATAACTTCCGAGAGCCAATTACGTAGCCATTCGATACTTTAACGCGTATTTATAGTGACAAAAAAATAAAAAATATATCCAGCTATATTTGTCTAATTTAAATTATTTTCTAGTTCTAAAGTGAATTGAAAAAAGAATAGTGCATAGTTGTGTGTGTCGTGTGATGGCGGTCCCCGGTTGCACCACTAGTTGGAGGGACCGTTACTCGCCAGTGATCTATAGATCGTGATCCATAGATCATGGTGTCGTCGTCGCCGCGTGCGCAGGCGCGGTCGCAGCATGACGTTGACCCAGAACGGATTAAGGCCTACTCTGTGAGTATTGTTGGGTTAAGTTAGTTAAGTGGGTATTTTTTTGGTAAGGAAAACCTTTCAGAGCGGAACAGTGGGTGCGGTACCGGGTTATGTGGGTTTTCCCCAAAAGCGCCCTGTTTTTTTACCATCCCGGCTGTACGTCCGCTCAAGGTCATGCAATCCCCGATGCAAAACGACAATGAATACCTCTCGGTTACTTCCGATGTTTTGCTGCTTCGGAGGGCACGTTAAGTAGTCGGTCCCGGTTGTTATCGACAGATAGCAGTCGTTAAACCTCGTCGGAGTCCATTTGGGGCTTTGAAAACATCCGACATAGTGGTTGGCCACTAACCAGTTCTTCCGCCATCACGCATTGGAGCAACATGACGGAGTATGCTTCAGGCCTTCCTCCGTTGTAGGAAGAGAACCGTGCCCAGCAGTGGGACATAAAAAAGGGTTGCGGCCACTTCTGATGTTTGTTTGAGATACCCAGGAAAATCGAAAGACCTGAGTACCCGCCTAGTATGGCATTACAGGCACTTCCCAGGGATACATGTTTCAGGGATACAGGGTTCATGCCAACATCGTTGGTGTATGCCGTTGTGAAGGCCACAACCAACATTCCCGTGGTCGTGAACCAGACGGTTCGGTCTTCCAACCTTGCTGCCCTAACCCTGGAAGACTTCTTATAATCGGCTCTTAGAGGCAGGAGATACCTTAGCGATTATCCTTTGAGTCCTGCAACTACTTACCAAGTTAAGTTAGTCTGCTTGTTTATCTAATGAATGAAGGATAAAGTACTGAAGTACTGTGACGGGTAAACCTTTTAGGGTTTTGTTTATAAATAGATATATAATCCTCGGAGATAATCGAAGGTATTGATTACTAATTACCTATAAATTTATTGTTTGTGTACAAACAAAGGTAACATATACTTTAACCTGAAGAGTTGCATGTTACTGGCAATAGTATAATTATGGTTTCATGTATGAATATTTAGTGTTTTATTGATATTCATGAAAAACACATAAAATAACCTAATTTGAACTTGAAAATTAAATTAAATCATATTTGGCTTATTGTTATTAGCTTTGGGTGTTTCATTTTACTTAGTTAAGGAGATAAATTACATTTATTCAATCACAATCTTTTCCAGAATTTATATATATCGCTTGATTCTTGAAAATAATATTGTTTTTCCTTAAAGCTTTAAACAATCTACATTTAAAACTTTATCAGAATCGGAAGTCTTGCCTAAGATAGCGTAGCAGACTTACTTTCGCCTTTATAATATCAAGTGTATCAAGAAAGATATTAATAGTACACTACACGCTACACGCTAACTTCGAAGAAAATTTCTTAATTAAATTTTGCCGATTTTTCAGCGCCCCCGACTACTCGTAGAGAGCTTTACGAAAGCTGCTAATTGAGAAACGGCTCCTACTTTTAAGCTGAAAGCTGATTAAGATTCGCAAAGAGATTATTGGTACATTAGTACGAGCTTTGCTTTTTTTAGACTAAATCCTAAACATTTTTAAATGTGTTTACCTGAACTTAAGTATGATTTTTTTATTTTAAAATAAGAAATCATTTTGGTAACGCATCCAGTTAAATTCAAAGGTTTTATTCAAGTGAGTATTGGGTTGTTAATTCTGAAAAAAATAGGATTTGAACTTTTGATGGAGATTGATTTTGATTGTGATTCCGATAGCTTAACCATTGAGCTAACGCCAAAGAAATAAGCCTTAATTGCTATTATAACTAATAAAATTCACATGTATGAATTGTATTTATTTTCTTTTTTATTTTCCTTTTTTCTTATAAGGTATACTACCTTTAAACTCTAAACCCGGCCCGTGATATATGGGTCAAGTGTCCATTCCACAAAATAAATTATATAAGTAAATGTTGCCGCTCCTTTTGCATTAAAATCTCATCTCTTTTTAATTTATAAATTGAACAAATTATTGGAAAACGCAATAATATTTAAATTGTTTCGTTAACCAAATATATTTAATGAGAGTAACGTGCGGTGATTGTAAATTCTTTATGGTATTGTTCATTTGCAAGGAAAACGACGTAACTCAAATATATGTTTAATTAAGATCACCAAAGTACATACATATAACATAATTGACACTATATTTACACAACTTTGTTCATAATATTTATTGCTACCCCGCAACGGTTGGTTTCAATTTTGATCAGTAGTGTCATCCCTTTTTGTCATACTTAATTGGAAGCTTCGAGTATGCTTTCGCATCTAAATGAGTGAGCTCACTCATTTTATACTGGTCGCATTATAGCGAGAGCGTATCTACGATTGAAATCTTTAGCCATAGGTAGCATAGTGAGCCATAGGTGCCTCCGAAGTTGAACAAAAAAAATGTTCTACCACCTTCTTGTTACAAATGCGATATTGTAACAGTTCATTAACAATAACTCGTAACCGATATGGCGCCTACTAACATACTTAAATGTAACTTGAGACTCCAACCTTTTTAGCTCTATTCATGACACTATTTTCATTCAACAGCTTATAAATTGAAATTCAATACGGCGTATTAAGCGCCCTTTGTTGTCAAATTGGTGTAAAGAGGTAGGTTGATCGAGTTAAACAGAAATGACAAAGTCAAGTCGTTTTGACAGTTTATTTTGAATACAATCTAATAGGCAGAACGCTAAATTAAGATCTTTGCTTCGTACTATTATGATTATTTCTAGTATCACATTTGTGATACTTTAAAGTATCGATCAACGTCTTTGAGTATGGTCGTTAATAAACTATTCTTTATTCTAGTTATTTAAAAATATACCTACCTATGTTTTTTATCACTTTATTAGTTGTTTAGGGTCAGATGATTTGTGGAAAAAGGTTTATTAGTTAAGAAAGCCTTTTGTGCTTGCTGTATCACTAAGTTTCAGCTAGCGTGCAGTGTAGAGTAAATCGGCTTTTCATTGCCTGCATCATACAACATACGTGTGAAATGAGAGCATGCAGTGTACTTAAGTACACACATACAAACGAATCTGTAATATCACAGATGTTATAATAGTCTTAAGAAGTCAGTTAAATTGCATTTCCTGTAACTTGCATTTGTAATTCACCTAAGAAATAACTTTAATCCTCTCTTATGTTGACTACAGATGTCCATGGGCGGCAGTGATCACTTACCATCAGGTAGACTGCATGCTCGTTTGCTACTTCGAAATCATAAAAAAGTAATTCCCCGGAAATTCAGGCACGTCATATATCATCGATGCCACTCAGCCGTAATGAGCATGACGCCCGGTCGTCTGAAATTTTAATATCACCACATCGCCTTGTATTCCCTACAATCTGCACTCCTGAATCGTTTATAAACGACGTAACTAACCTCTGTGCATAATAATGAAGCTGTACTTACCGCTAGCTGACAGAGGATCTGACAAGTGAAATACGTAATCACGCGCGATTATAGGGATCGTCAATGGAATAGTGAATAAGTAATCTCTCAGCGGCTTTGTACAACGCGTTTATGGCAATTTTTAGTGCTGTCGTTTCATAGAAGAAAATAGAAGCCAAAAATTATGATATAGACAACATTTTTGGGGTGTCGGTTTAAATTTTTAAAGCATGGGAAATCGTCCTCTTACTTAAGTTTTTATCAACGTTCAACGAAAGTAATCAAAATTGAAGGCAATTTGCCAATCAATACGTACATTTAAGGTTGATAGACTTTACAAATAAATCTCTAACAAAATAAAATGAAAGAGTTTGCACAAAAATTCCACAAATGGCAAAACGCAATACAAGCAGATTTAAAGAACAAACAAAGAATTACGTATTTATACGATATTTGCGGAACCTTTCGGCCTGCAAACACAATTTTTTAATAAACTTTGAGCGTGTAAGCCTGCGTGCCCCTGGCCCCGAATTCGCTGAGACAGCTCATGCAAAATGTATCCGCCACCATTACCCGGTTTTAGCATAAGCGCGCAATTTAGGAAAAATATTTGTATAAGCCTGCTGCATCGGCGGGGACCAGCTGCTCCCAAATTAACGTATTGTGAGTTTAGAATGCCTAGCACTAGGCATATTTGTTAAAGGGGTTCGAAACAGAATCCTATTAGCTCGCAGCGAATTGCTCTTTGCGTGTACCATCCGTGGCAGTAGCGTTAGGGTAGAAAGCATTTGCGACTGACTTTAGTTATCTACATCATCATCAACCCGTTCCTGTCCCACTGCTGGGCTCGGGTCTCTTCTCAGATTGAGAAGGATTAAACCTTAGTCTACCGCGCTGGCCAACTGCGAATTGGTAGACTTCACACACCTTTGAGAATATAATACTCGCAGGTATGCAGGTATGCAGGCATTCCTCACGATGTTTTCCTTCACCGTTAAAGCAAGACTAATACGCACATGAAAAGCTAAATATCAGAGGTGCGTGCCTGGGGTTCTAATCCGGACCCTCGGAGGGAAGACCGCAATTCTTACAACTAGGCTATCACTGCTGGCCAATCTTAATTAACAATTAATCTTCATATTATCATATGTATAATAAGAAATTGAGAAAATTGATTCCTCTGAGCACATGTCTAATCGCACGAGTATTTACGTACAGTTGCTGGCGAGTCGCCATTTTGCGGGTAATGCGCGGGAAACGGCCGCAAGTTTGTCCACGACCCACTTGGCGCGCCGCTGAACCCTCTCCGAAATATAAAATAGTTTAGCTGTACTTGCTGATGGATTTACGAGGACTGGCGGGATCGTGGCGCTTGCTCTCTTTTGGCGCCTTTAGGCGACACGCGTAGTGCTTACATTCATGCTCCTACATTTGAATTTTGTTAACGAACACACCAATTTTGATATAATAAAAAATATAAAATAGGTACTTAAAGTATAAAAAGGTTAAGGTTCGTTGACAAAATTAGTAAAGGATGTATCAAACGTAGGAGCATGTATGTAATCACTACGCGTGTCGTCTACAGCGTCGTCCAAACTTATCTGTCAACTAGAATAGCAAACTTAGCTGACAATTTAGGAACTTCACATCTCGGAATTGCACTTTGCTTCAAGTAGGATTCTTGTTCTATTACTGCTGCTTACCGATGTTTGTAGAGTGTACGTAATTTTTCCATAAATTAGATGCTAGGTAGTCCGTTTTGTTTTATAACTTCATGTTACTAACTGAATAAAGTGGCCCATGACGTCAGAGATCTCTAAGTCTCTGTGTATGTTTTAAGTTTATTAAATGACTTTATAGTGATAAAACTTAGTTAAGTCCACACACACAGTCTCCACTATGCATTTGACTTGAACTAACCTTTGTTCGCTTATAGCCAAACCTATCGCTAAAACTTATAGCCAAATCTATGGTCTTATTTAGCATATCTAAAAATCAAAACATGCCAAGTTTAATTATCAGGATTCGCAATAGATATTATTTTACAAATGGAATGCAACTACTGTAATGTAAGGCCTAAATTGAAACTTTCTTAATCTAAGAATTCCCCATAATAGGGTAGGATTTGTATTAATTTTATGAAGTTTGCAATAACCGAGAAATCTGATGAGCAGACCGGTTCTAGAACCAGTCTAGGATAGGCGCCTATTGCACGCAACTAATGTCTTTGACCGAGAAATGAGGACAAATACCCTTAGAACCTTAGGGTCAAACCACATGCTTAGGTTGAAGCTTCCCGCTGTTAGAGCTCTGCAATATATTCCTTAGATGGATCTGTATGTCGTGTACCGTATTTTACAATGGAATTTCTGAAAAAGACGACGTCAAGCAGAAAATATTCATTATGAAAGAATTAGAAAAGGTCATAGGCATAGATACTCTTTTATATGTTGTTTTACCGAACTGAGTAGTTTATAGTTCATATACTATAATTTGTTGCTTTAAGTTTGAGACACTATACAATTTGTTATGTTGATTATTATCTACATGTTTTATATCTATCTGTTTTTCCCGTTAGTAACAAATCCACCCGCGAGAAGCGGTTTCATGTTCAGCCGTGCACTAGCAACTGTTTCATGTGCCAGAAGCGAAGCCTGGTTTCTCAGGGTACAACTTTACATTGCTATTTATATTTGCGAATTCGACAAATTCGGCCAACAATCACCAACATGTGTATATAATATATTGAGTCTTATTCCATTCTTATTCCACCATTTCCCTATTTCTCCATTCATGTAATCGCAATATGCCACAGGAAAGCGTAGCAGACTGAGAGTGTATAGCTTATCATTATAAAATTATACCGAAAAATAATAAAAATCATCGTAATCACTAGAACTGGGTGGACAAGCGCTTATCAACTATGTTATATTTTGTATGTCATTTAGCGGAAACCAGACGGTAAGTGATACATGAAATTACTAATAGTAAGGTTTCGTCAGTTCAAGCGGAGTCAATACTACTTTATTTTAAAATTCTCAGAATTCCATTGTGTATCTATTGTTAGTTCTACTTAAAATTGGCGTCCCTTTTACTAGCATACTCGTAATTTAGGAGCATGTAATTTACCAGTGTTCAATTAACGATGGTCCTGGAGTGATGACCACGTCTCGGCAAAAGGAGCAAGGACGATGGAATGTTAAATTGAATTGAAAAATTGAATTCATATAATAAGGAAGCGGTGTGACAGGAATAGTTCGTCAGTAAGTAGGTATTCTGGAAAGTAAAGTTATAGGTATACAATGTAATAATGGAGTTTTACTAAACGTATAGAAATATGTATATGTACATGTACACAAAATCTAGTTTTATCCCTTCGTTGTCGAAGTTAACGCACACCAACTGTCTTACTAATAATAAAACCGAGTTACCTATACTGAGTCATCACTGGGTTTATACACGAAGGCAAATAATTTTAGTTGTTTGTCCACAAAGATCAAAGACAGGTGCTATATGATGGATTTGCGTGTCGCAAGCCGTAATTGACGGCAGGACACATCGCTGCGCCTGGTAATTGGTTATTACCAACGACTGGTTTTTGTTGTATGGAAGTATCAAACATCACTGTCAATCACTCTTCACTTGTTAAGTTGGAAAAAAAATATATCGTAACATGAGTAGCATATGAGAGTAGAAAAGTAGTAGTAGGAAAATTTCTCAAATGTTTAACTAAGGTGGTACGTATGACTTTTAATAGGAAACCCTAACCAACTTCTGACGGAGTTTTATAAGTTTGACACGTTTTATATTGGGCCGCAATTCTTTTAAGGTTTCACTGCTGGGTCTCTTTTCTTGGGTGTGGTATCTTCTCACAACGGGAGAAGGCTTGGAGTATATTCCACTGCGTGTTGGCTGAAGCCTGTTTTTAGTACCCAACCAGCCTGTCGGTTCTTTCAATCTCCAAAATGGACTTCGACGAGGTTTAACGACTGCCATCTATCTATAACAACTGGAAGACTGATTAATTTGTGCTCCGAATTACGGAAAGAACAAGAAAATTCTCCTATAAGTCAAATTCATGCAGTTACTGCATGTGTCTTGCTTAAGTCGCAGATTATGCGCGCTTCTTCATTCCATCTTATTACAATTAGAGAGTAAGATACAATTCGTTTATTTTAAAGTCAGTCTTAGAGTTCATAAATTTGCAGACTGTCGGGCGATAAACACCGTTAAGCTAATTTAAATTGAAACAGAAATTGCAACATAAATGTCAGACAATAATTTCTGTAATGTACGTTTACGGAATTCACAAACTCGCTGAGGAGACACCAATTATCGTGTTAAAATAAATTTCGCAATGTCAATGCGAAGACACTCGATGCAGGAATGCTTTAGGATCTAGGACCAAGGAACTTCAATTGTGGATATTGTAGGTATAGCTACATCATATCATACATTCTTTACTTCGTTTCCGTCCTTTGTAAAAGTAAAAACTTTTTGAGAAGTCAAAAGGTCATTAACAGAAATATTTACACGTACGACGAAAACAATAATGAATATTTATAAGTACAATTATTTAACCGCGACGGCGGGTGGCGCGGGGCGTGAACTTTGCGGCTTTGATTCACTGTCCTGACTCCATTCGTGGAAATTGTTTATTCGAAATGTACGCCATTTGACAATATTAATCGGAAGGTTCCCGTTACATGCACATTTAAATGAAACGATACTTTTGACTTGAGTGTCTGCATTTGTGAGATGAAATTGCTGCTTAAGGTATTTATCAATAATCAATATTCTTAACCATAGATTTTTTTTAAATCATACATGTTAAAGATCGACTTAGATTGACTAAACAATTAAACCTATATACCTCATCGTATTCTTCATATTTCTTTGTCAGAATATACGATTCGGAATAGGCTTATAGGCCCATAGGCTCTCATTATCCGTGTTATCTCAGATGAAACATGGCAAACTATTTATAGGCTAAACAGCGCCGAAAAAATTATGTAAAATATTATAAAAAAATATTAGTTTTACTCTTGTTCCGATGCCCGTGTACCATTTACATACATAACACCAATTAACCTCGTCTTTACGTAATTAAATGTTATAAAATATTTTAATATGCTCGCGATTTATGACTGCCGCGGCCCGGGGTCGCGCGCCGACATATTAATTGTGCAGACCAGCCTTCGAGGTGCTTCCAGCCGCTTCTCCATACTGCTACTAGATAAACCAGTATAACAATATGTAATTTATATATCAATCAAGCACATATCATATAATAACTGAGAAGTACTCTAGAGACTGAAATTCGATAGTTTCTGAATTCTGACGTAGGTATTTCATTTGAGATTATTTTTTCAGTTTCTATTAAAAATTCCATTGAACTCAAATCATTGCATATTTTTTATATTCCATAAAACATTAGCAAACCCAATTATACATTGACAATAGTCATACGCTCTACACTATTGAAAAAAAGCAAATCAAACTGATTTAATCATATTATAATTGAGGCAATCTCTAGTTGTAAGATTCTCTAGCGAATGACTTCTAATGAGTTTAATATTTATAATATACAGTTGCAATAATGAAGAGCAGCGGATAGCGTGGTGGAAAAGGCTTATGTAGGGTAATTATGAAGCTGAAAAATCTCTAGTCATCTTAGTACTATTACCATGTTAACGGTGCGCCCTAACAGGACAAGACTATTAGCATATTTATATCCATCATGACAATACGCCATAATGAGACCTGTCTGTTGGTTGATAACGCTAATGAGCGAGCTGATGGATGGCAAATTACCGTTGCCGAGACTTGCCTATCAGTGGGGGAACTGATGGGAAGCCGATGCAATTAGTGCATGACCATGCCAGGAAAATTGTGCGAGTATGTAATACACGCACAACGTTGATTTTTATCTGGAATACCTTTAAAAGAAGTAATTGTTCTGTTGTTTATGGAAGTTAAACACGATTTTGTGCCTTGAAGTAAGCATAGTGGACAGTCTGTTAAAATTTATACAAAAGCATTTCTCAAAAATTTTCTCCAATATTTGTTTATCTACCTATGATTGTTGTTGTTGTTAGATTATTTATAAC
>DWTF01000610.1:0-11143 GCA_018250225.1 Udranomia kikkawai
GTTAGGTCATGCAAAGCACTAGTATTTGGGGTGGCCGGGGCTACCCGCCGGCCGGGGCTACCCCCCTCTCCCCTATAGTCTGAAATTAACTTACTTCAATTTTATGAATAAACTGAGGAAATTTCGACTCCTACGCGAAAAAAGTTGGGGACACAGCTAGTTTATCATATAAATTTGTGTTATTTACATTATTCTAGTTTGTATCGTTTAGTGTCGGTTAAGAAAAAGTTCCGCCGCTTAAAGACTGAAGTTACTAAACATAAGTAAGCCAGCGACACGAAATTGTAAATATTAGCTGGTGAGCCGATCAGTTGTAAGTCAAATGACGATTCAACCGTTGGGTTCGTTCATCTGCACATAGCCCACGGCCTCAGGCTGATACAAAGCCCTGCTCGCTCGTCCGAATTTGATAACCTTCGCGGTTTGTCAATCCAGTGGTAGTCGCCTTGAGCGATCATTCTTACAAAGAATTATTCCCAATTCGCAGAAAGAAACGTAAAATGTACAGATATTTAGGATATTGAGACGGAGTGGAAATTCAGTTGCTATGCGAAAGTTAGCTACCTATTATAGTGTATGGCTTTTTGATGCCTAAAGGTCGATGGTTTGTGGCTATATTTTGTAAAAGAACGTGACGGCCTTCGTTGACCTAAAAGGACGTTAGGTTTAATATTAATGTTAACCGAGTGTAAATGATAAAATGATAGTGATAAAATTGACATAAATGATATAATACCTTTTCTGGACTAACGCCAATCTCGAGTACGTGCGGTGAAAATAATGAGGTTAAGGCAAGTATCCTTAAGTAAAAGACAACTTTACGGCTCGTAGTTACATTCGTCTGGCGAATTTATATCTGTTCTTCTTAAACTTATCTAAAAGTTACGTGGAAATCGCTATGAACACGTAGAAGGCTTTTACTTTGCAAAAAGAAATGTTGCACCTGTTAAGTCTAACCAGATTATTGCAGATAAGGAGTTTTTTAAACTCCATATTCTATTATTTTATTATTCATTCGGTAAAGTAAAGCTAAAAATTCAATTTAGACTTTTTAAACTTTAGGGACCTATATTATCGTATTTTTCATCATCATAATAAGTTATTCATTCTACATTATACACTTGTCTTGTACGTAGCACATCAAATAGTAAACGCTTTGTCAGTAACGCATTAAAATAACATCTGAAAGTTAGACAAGAAACAATTAAATGTTTCAAAAATGCAGGACAGGTAGGTAGTTCTTGTATGTACGTATAGGATATATTGATTTACGGAAATGATTCAGAAGAATATAATACAAAGATATTTTTTACAAACAGCTATGATTGAAAGATAATTTCGATCACCACGATTGTATCTACGTATGTATAACGCAGTATTGAGTTACCTTGAGCAGATACAAAAAATCGATCTTAGATTCCTTGTACAAGGGTTAGACATTATAGTTGTAACATTCTGCGAATGTGTCTCAATATATCCTTCAAAGCAGAACAGTTATCCTACGGTTAACAGAAAATACGTGCATGCACTTCTTGGAACTCGGAGACCCGTATACCTAGAAGCGGTTCTATACATATTCAGCGACATTTTTCCCATTGCTCATTTGACGGGAAGAACAAAGGATCTATGCTCAATAAAATGGAACGGAAAGGACAGTTAGTACCCCATTACCGTCATTCGCAGAACTATTTCGCCGTCGCCAAACTTGATTTGCGTTGCCGTTGATTTGTGATTGCGCCATTTATCATTAAGTTCAGGTCGTACATCGTGGTGTATTTTTTACACGCTTTTATTAGCTTGGGTTGTATGTATGTATGTAACGGAATCTTTAAACATGACTTTGACACACTTTGAGATGTCGGATTGATGTGAAACTTTGCATACTTATCAAGAAACAATGACGATGCAATATTATGGTAACATTAAGCTGGTCTGATCATGGAATTGAAAGGTGGCTGTTGCAACTGCCTACTTACTAGTAGTAATAGTTACATATCTTTTTTGAGCTCATTACATTCGTCTTAATATATTCTGTCCATTCTCGTGATGACGCGGACACAAAGTGTGTTTCCATTTTTTTAAACTATTAATTTATTTATTTAAGCCAATGTTGCATTCTACTTTTTACATTGTTATTCGCAATAACATCGCACTTGCAATCGTAGCTCATAAACTAAATTAGCCTTTTCACATAATGGAACATTGTAGACAAACTCTTTATACTGTAACTAGTCAATTTAATGCCGTAATAAACTTACAATGTAATGGTTCAAAAAGTGGATTTAAATGTTCGTTTAAATGATTTTTATTAAAGTTAAAAGACTTCTGTGGTCCGCTCGCGTCGGTATCTTCCCTTTATTTTGGCGAGAATGTTCATAAATTGAATGTACCTTTTACCAACTTCACAAAGATCTACATTCTATTCAACAAGCAGTAATGTAGCTGATACTAATAAACAGTGATGATTTTACATGTTCTGCAAGATTTTGAGACATTCCTAAATAAAACTCTATGTGACAATAAGGTTATTAATATGTCGGTAAGTGATGTAACGTAGAGTCGCAGTCGGCATCGTCTCAAAAGTTTTTTTTGGTATTTAAATGTGTTCAAACAGATAATAACCTAGTACTCCATATTTAAAATTCATTGGTATTTTTCAGATTTTACACGTGAAATTAAATTGTGTTAGAAAATCTTATTCAAAGTTGAACAATCTACACAATAATGTTATTTGGCCAGAATATATGAAATTACAGCGTCGTTACGGTCATAAAGTCACACGATACAAGTGGCTTTGTTCGCGACACGAAATTGTTTCTAAGAATTTTCCGAGAGTTACACGAAAGTAACATACTCTCCATTAAATAGCTTCATTAACATCATTCGTTTAATGCACTGGAGGGCAGAGTTGAGAATGTAATGTCGTGTTAAGCTTTCTACACAACACTCAGCTACAGCCCGCCGGCATGATGAATGGTGTAGGAAAATAAAATAGAATTAACACTAACTCTGGATACACAGAAACTTTTTTACGGAATGGTAATGGAACGTAAAACCCATGCTATAATTATTAAGTCTACATTTTGTCACAAAATATCGTGCCTTCTTTCTTTCTGATGCATTGATTACCTACTTAGTTTATTCTTATAGAATTTATTTCTGTCCAAGTTTTTAGAAGTTTTCTCCACGATTCCGTTCTCGTGATTTGAAACGCAAAAGTTCGTTTAAGACGACATAACCTAATCCGTACCAAATGAATTCCTATCCTAACTATGCCCTAACTGTATTCAGGACTACGTTCGAACTAATTCCTAAATTACGTCTCGAACTCTAAGTTAGTCTTAAACTTGGGTCATGAGAGGACCTAGATCAGTGTCCAACCTTTAATAGACTTAACAGATAATAAACAAAACTATCTTCGAGGTATCTACACATCTGGGAACTGAACTCAGAGTCAGAAAATAGTTCAGGCCTGCGGGGGTTCTGTGGAGAGAATAATATCTTGCCAAGTAGTGCTTGCTGAATTATATACGTCATCGTTATGTATAATATATGAGGCAAAAAATTTGTATGTTAATAAAACATATCTTACTAGCTTTGTTACGCGGCTTCGCTCGCGTGGAATTTCGTCTGTTACATAAAGTTTCGTGTATTGTGTGTATCGTGTTCAATATTAAGTAGGGATATATGAAGCAAAAATGTTTGTGTATAAAAAATATAATACTTTAATTTTTTCAGCGTTTGCGATTGCGGATATAACTGAGCGGCAATGTCCGATATCTAATGGATAGAGTGTTACTATCGAGAGATCATGGATGGATCCTCAATCTCTCATTGCTTTGCCGTGAAACTACTCCTATCACTAGTCTTTCAGCTTTGTTCGTGGGTTAACGAAATTACTAGAATTGACATACGATACAACGACATTTTTTAATTGTGTAAAAAAAGTTGTGTACTTATGTACGCACGTAAGAAATATCTTTGGCGTAATAAGATAAAAATCTTTCTAGAAAACTGTGAAATATTTGGCTTAGGTGATATGGCTGATTACATATATATCAGTGTAATAGATAATATCTTATACCGGCGTTGTTATAATTGTACATTATATCATTTTAATTTTGTAGAAAAATAAACTGTGTATACGCACCTCAGAAATTATCTTCTTAGGCGTAACAAGATAAAAATCTTTCCAAAAAAACTGTGAAACATTTGCCTTAGGTACACATAAAGCTGATTACATGTATATCAGTATGGACCAGATATTATCTTATAGCGGCGTAGTTATAATTGTACATTGTATCGTTGGATTGTGCACAAGACACTTTATCAGAGCCGGAGCCCGCCCTGCCAAGTGAAATATGATGCGCATTAACTAAAGCTCTTGTTGTGTCCTGTTTTTGTCGCCAAAGCGATTCGTTGAATTGTATTTACAAGTGGATTCACTTCGGAATGTTAAGCTCTGGACTCGAATGTTCTTCTTTAAGTTTAATATTTTATAGGACAACGCTTATGTGGCTCAGAGTTTATTGCTTTTATGTTTATCGGAATGCTTTATTGGCCTTAAACACGGATGTTTGTATTATAGAGTAAATGCTAGTAGACAAGTAGTAAACGCTGAACGAAACGTTTATATGTATAACGTGTTTTATAATCTTTTAAAAAAAAGACGTATGTTTTTATATATTTTGATGCAAAATGTTAGTGTATGAGTCACATTTGTATCGTTATCTTTGTGTGTTATCCATGGTACCCACGAGACAGGGAATCCTAGTGTGGGGTTATGTGTGTGAAAGCTTTAATTAAACAAAATTAATCAATTAAACATGCAAATGTATCCTTGCATACTGTAATATTGATTAAGCATGTCGATCTGACATACATTTATTCTATTCTAGGATTTAAATCTTTATTTTGACAGAGTATTTCCATCTAAAATGGTTGTTTGTAATCTTCTTGCCAACCATGCCTTCGAGACACGTAAAATAACGTAACGACACCTGTAATACACGAAACATCATTTGAATACTGCCAAATAACTAATATAATTTTGTGTAGTAATGTTTTTGAATAATTTTATAGGCATAAAAGTAAAGATATTTTACAACTGATAATTCTATGAGGTACGGTCGATGTATGTCCTCCGCTAGACGATCTCTAGTAAGATGATTATGCGTCATGTTTTTAAATTATGACTTCTATTCAAACCTTTGTAAAAGAACAGCAGACCTTTGATGCCGTCTGCACAGTTTTACACACAAATCGCGTTACTCAGACGGCCGACAAAGTTATGTATACTCGACACATAATTTCACTGTTCAGTGAATAGCTGCAGGGTTCTCTTCAAATTATCTGAGAGGTAAGAATCCACTCGATGTGATCCGTGTAAGCCAGGATTGATTTGGATACAAAATGTCGTATCTACATGTGAACGTATTCTTTTGTTTGCCTTAACCACTATTATTTCTTCAGTTTATTTCCTTATATGTTTACTTATTATATGAAATAGCTTAACAAAAAGTTTAGATTTTCATACTATTATGGAGTATAATTAAGACTCTGTGTTAATAAACATTTAAATGAGAAGAAACCTGAAAATTATGTTTTAGTTGCGAATTACTAGCTTAACATTAATAGTGGCAGCTAATTAGATAAGCTTTACGTAGCCACAAGAAGTTTTCTTTCTTTAGCCTTGATTTGAGAATAGGAATAATTTTACCTTTGTATCTGAAATAAGCTTACTACTATTCTGTTCATACGAGTTCGAGTTCGTCTGACTCTGAGGTAATTTTTTCATAACATGACTCGTAAGTAAACTTTTAATAATTCAGAAACTTGGTTAGTAATCGCAACAAATGCACTTTTTGTCTATGGAGGTACCAACTTTTGAAACAAAATGGATCTATGACGTATCCATAGACTCCCCGCTTGATAGTGTTCAAACAAATGAATATGTAAGCACACACTGCCGAATTGCATTCTGAGATGCCTATTTCGTCCACAGCTAGATGCCAGATATCAAAGCGACGCGACAGCTGCGTTGCAGCCGAACCAATTGTGATTTTCATTCCACTTCTGTTTGCTTCTCTTGCCCCGCAATACACTTCATATGAATATGTACCCAGCAGGATGGAATTTCGTTCGTTCATTCCAGAATTGTGAAAGGCGCTTACAAACGAAAGCAGATAACATTTTCTCTTTCGCAGAATTGTTTTGCTAAAAGAACTGACTTGAACGGACTATCTTCCAGTATCTATTCTATTAAATCTGTTACGCAAATAATATTCTAATCAATTCCAGCTTTCAATATTTATAAAGTTTCTTTTTGTTTCTCATGACATGCTTTCTCCAATTCATAGTTTAAGTTAAACAGAATTCTGATCTAAAATTTGTCAAAATCTATAAGACATGTCATGGTAATAAAATACAGTTACAGAGCTCTGCATTCATAATAAGCACGTGTTATTCAACAACTGAAGAAGCGTATACTTCGTCACGTTGTTTCAATACGGAAAGTTACAGTTATAAAATATCAGAAGAGTTTTGTACACGCTTTACAGTAATTCAAGACGTTAAGAGAATTTTTATATACAGTTAAATATTGAATCATAGATATTATTTGCTTAGAGTTCAATCTAGCATGAAGGCATATCATAAAATGTCGTCTATTTTCCAGAACATTGTCTCCCAGGTGGCACTTTAGAATGGGAATATAAATAGACAGCTGTAAGGCGAAGCTGCGAGGTCGAGGCAAGATCACGCAGCCAGTTATTTCTTGTTAACAATAATAGGCCTATCCACCTCGGTACTAAATCAAATTTAAATGTGGAGCAACACAAACGAAACTTACTCGTATTTACTGAAGCTTATTGTTATTTAGAAACAGGAACAAAACGAAAAGGAAAAGAAAAATGTTATAATAAATGTCATAGAGTTAGGATTTATATGTATATTCTAGGGTTGTCAGAAAAACTAAATTAAAAAGCCGTAGTTATGTGAAACAGAAAAAATAAGAAATAAAACAAAGTTATCTACTTTGAGCACGCGCAAAATCAGATTTAAATGTAGAGTACACAAAGCAAATGTAATTTACTATTGCCTCGAGGAAATCAGAGACAAGGATAACCGGAAGAGGTCGTCAACAATGCGTCCTTTCAGGACGGATGACCTTTGCTTTGACGAAAATGAAAAGGGATGAACGAGGGCAATTTTTCGGTACATTATTGCGGTGGTCATATAAATGGTTACTTGTTAAATGAGAACTGGGCCGAACGTTACGTAAATGTGTCTTCGCAAAATTTCAGGGTTCACTTTGTACATTGTAGAAAAATTTGCCACGCCTTTCCATGTGTTTACATTGTTTGATTCGTAAACTATTTTACTATAATACTGTAGCCTGTTAATCTATATGGAAAATATCTATATTAAAACCATTTAGGGGCCTTTATTCGAAGAGTGGAACCAGAGAATTTTTGTCTGATTATCTTGTTGTGCACACTAATCGAGCTAGGCTGATCCGATTTAAATGCGGTTTTCGCTGATATATTATGGAATCCCTCACTTCGAATTTAAGGTTTGTTTTATAAGAATCGTCATCGTCAAGAATCATGAAGCTCATAAATTAAAAAAAAAAGTTTTTGGGCGGGGACGGGGATGGGCAGGCAGTAAAAAGTGCGCCAGGTCAGTTAGTAATGAATAGAATTCTATTACCTTACTGTTGTTAACCATGTTGTTAATCATGAAATTATTTTAAAATTTTGACGACACCAGAAAATATATTCTCGTATGTGCTAAATCTTACCCAATTAATCTCTACGTCAGAGGTTCCATTACAAGTAATTGTTTACCACAAATTATTCCACAGAATCCTTGTAAACATTTGTTAATTAAAAATTTACACTTTCTGGCTACGTCAGCTGAAAGTAGACTTTTCAAAAACAATTAAATCGACGGAACGCAACAGTCCGATTTTCCCAACAATTAATAAAGATGTATCTAATGACATTAATTCGCGATTTGTATATACATACGGCGGGATAATTACTTCCCTTCGGTTATTTACGCGAACCCTCGTCACAGTGAGCGCTTGTTTTACACGTCATTCTTGTTTGCTAATGAAAAAAGTGCGCTGGAAAAAATAAATTGCTTTTTATTGTTCAGCCGCAGTCGGGTGGGTGCGTAAATCAGAGATTAAAAAGCTTTGTGAAATACTGTTCACTTTAAACCAACGCAAACATTTGTTATGGCCGTGATAACGCGCTTAAACGACAGTGATAGAGGCGTTAAACGTATTTATTTATTGCTTTAGAATTCCACTCTTGTTTGCCACATGACGTGTTTTTCTGGAATTAAGTGGCGGGTTATGTAAATTTTCGGTATGTATTCACACTTGTATGGTGTTTTTAGAGCCTGCGTACTACTCAGGTGCCGGATGAATAGTTAACTTTTCGTGTTTGTTCAGCGTGTCTCTGTTTATCGTTGAAGATTTATCTACGTTTAAATTTATTGTGTTTTTTTTACACTTGACACGTTTTACGTAAAAATGCTCGATCTTTATTTAGTAAATGTTTACGCGAAATACATTTTAATATAGTTGTAGGTTTGCCCTCACTACCTACAAACGGATTTAAGAGAAGTTTATATACATAGCATCCCTAAATTAATTGTTATAAGCATAATGATGACTTTATGATACTGTATTATTATGAATCGAAGGTTAGTGAATAAACCGTCCGTAGCATGTAAATTCACAGATCTTCGCCATGGTTTACATTGGTAACGTTGTAATAACACTTTGTAACTAACTGAGGACCGATTGAATTGCTAGCTTCAAGGCAAGAGTGTTATTTCAATAGCACCGTCCGTGTTGCTCAAGTTGACTTATAGACTTTGTATATCGAAGTAACAGTAATTTATATGACGTGCATTATTCGGCTGTTATACAGTTGACATGGCGCAACACCGTAGAGTTACGGCAGGGACAATAAAATTAGTAAGTATAGATGTTATTTCAGAACAGTTTTTTTTGAGAACACTTTTGGTGTTGCTTTGGACTAATTAACCCAGATTGTGTTTTTGTTATGAACATGTCGCATCACTACAGTCATGTCGCATCACTATCGCTTCCTGACAATACGGCTTGCTAACCATGCTCTTAATTGTATCGTTAAAAATCTTACTTAATAAAATAGTTAAACCAGTGAAATTCCAATCTAATTCTACTTATTTAATGCACCAATACAGTTTTTATATTGAAGAAATAATAATTTATGTGACGCGCATTATTCGGCTGGTCTAAAGTTGACATAGTTCAGCACCGTAAAGTTTTTGCAGTCGCAATAAAATTAATAAGTATAGATATTATTTTAGAACAGCAGCTTCGGTGTTGCTTTGGGCAAATTAGCTATATAAACTTTATTTTTTATATTGAATAAATAATAATTTATGTGACGCACATTATTCGACTTTTATAAAGTTGACATGGCTCAACACCGTAGAGTTATAGCAGCGGCAAAAAATGAATAAGTATAGTTGTTGTATGTTACTTTAGAGCAGTACATTCAATTTTGCTTTGGGTAAATTAGTTCTAGAGACTTCGTTTTTGCGTTGAACAAATAATAATTTATGTGACGCACATTATTCGGCTGTTGTAAAGTTGACATGGCTCAGCACCGTAGAGTTATAGCAGCGGCAAAAAATTAATAAGTATAGATGTTACTTTAGAGCAGTACATTCAATGTTGCTTTGGGCAAATTAACTCTATGTGGCTAATTTGCTTAGCTATAGACTTCGTTTTTGTGTTGAATAAATAATAATTAATGTGACGGACATTATTCGGCTGTTGTAAAGTTGACATGGCTCAGCACCGTAGAGTTATGGCAGCGGCAATAAAATTAATAACTAGCGGAACCCGCGCGACCGGAAACGGAAATGTCCGCGACGCGCACCACTCGGATTCAACGCCAGGGCCGAGTTGTGTGATGAATCATGTAAGCCCAGATAAAAAAATATAAATAAAATTATTCGCTTAAAAAAAAAAATCTCATTCATTCTAGTCTCCAGT
Source organism: Udranomia kikkawai (assembly GCA_018250225.1). NCBI lineage: Eukaryota > Metazoa > Arthropoda > Insecta > Lepidoptera > Hesperiidae > Udranomia > Udranomia kikkawai. The sequence goes on from DWTF01000610.1 coordinate 10,064, forward strand.
CCCAAGTCTACTGGAAGATATTCTATGATGGAATAAGCAGTACATTGCGTTTGTACATTGCTCTATCAATACCATGTGTAACAATTACAGTAACAGTAGAATAAGAATAAAGTACTCACTCTAACTGATCCAAGTTATAGTCTCCAGTAAGTATGTTAGCTTGCCTCCTCAGTACGTCACCGAATGGATGTTGCCCTCTCGATAGAACGTAGTAGAAAACGCACCCTAAAGAAAACATGTCCACTGATGTTGTCTGAAAATAAGAATTTAGGACCATGGTAAGAAAAAATATTAATGTAAAGGTTTCTTAGCGTTTTTGTTCTTCTATCTTAATGCAGTTTCTAGTTTAAAAACCTAAGTACCCCACAGTCAATATTTGATTAGATTTCATTTCTCAAACTTGAATTAATTAGAAATTGAGATGTACTCAGAAAATGAAATTTTAAATCATGAAACTTTTAGATTGTCTCTTGTAAAAATAATTTATATTCTTTTTCAAATATCTAAAGATTATACCATACACGACATACTCTTTTTAACATTCCTATATTCCACATCATATTTGATTATAATTCTTAATGATTTCACAATGCTGTGAACATACCGTTCTCTCGCCATTGATCATCTCAGGCGCTATCCATCCGTCGGTGCCCGTGACTCCGGACCGTCTCGAGAAGCTCACTTTGCCGATGTTCAACTTCTTGGAGAGCCCAAAGTCTGATATCATCGCACGCACCTCACCAGACCCCGTCGGCATTGAGAGCAACACGTTATGTGGTTTTATGTCTCTGTGAACTGGAGATATTTATGTTTTTTATTCAGGGAAAAGATTGTAAAATTGTAGTAACAGCCTTGCTGAACGCAGGAATTTATGTGTTCTTGAACTATTTTTCATAGATGTATGTATTAAAGTAATTAAACATGTGGGTTCTAATAATAAACCGAAAGGCGTATAAAGTTTTAAGCGGTCGGTCCCAGTGCTTATCGACAGATAGCAGTCGTGAAACCTCGTCGGAGTCCATTTGGGGGTTTGAAAACATCCGACATACTGGTTGGCCACTAACCAGTTCTTCCGCCAAC
>DWTF01000611.1:0-11138 GCA_018250225.1 Udranomia kikkawai
AAACGAAATAACACATAATAGCAATGTAATAAATTTATTTTACATCTCATAATTTGTAAATTGATTTTTAATAAACTTTTAAAATTAGGAAATCGTTTTATAAACATTTATTTAATTTTTGAAAATCCACATTCAAAAATCAACCACTTTAATTTGCTACAACGCCATCTAGTTGCGTGTATTTACACCAGGACGACCTAGCAAATTTCAAAGTGTTGGTTTTTTCTTGACGGTGTGCGCGCGCATCGTAAAATTTTCATCATTTTTCACTAACGCGTCAAATGAAGTATACCTAACTTCCAAAACTTCCAGCGCTCATTTGAAATTCCAGCACATTAATATTATTGTATGCCCAAATAGGCTAGACTGTTGTAAACCAATTATTCGGTTTGTTACAAAATAATAACCATTGTCAAATAGTGAACAATAAATAATTCATTTCGAAAATCTGATATGATCGATAGCATTCGCTACTACTTATGATTTTGGTCCGATACTGAGCACACGCGATACCGACCATCTGTGTAGCATGAAATAAATAAATGTCGTGTGAACCTAGACTTATTCTTGAAGTCCCGTGCCGCGCCAACGCGTCCTCATTCGGACCCTCTTCAATCCTCACCTCGCAAATTGAATTTGATCCGTTACAGCGTCGCTCGCTCGTTTGTCTCTGCATTGATGAGTCCCTTTTTGTTTTATTTTCGGCAGCGAAAATGTGTGTATCGCCCGAAAACTGACGGAACTTCGACTTGGCTTGTTTGAGGAGCATTTGCGTTTGTATTCCTGTTTTACGAGTATCGTACGCTACGTACGATTGTTTCGCCAATCTCGTGCAGAGTTGTTGCCTGTTCTGTTTCTTTTTCTTTGTATCAGTCCTATACAATGAAAAGGAAATCGTTAAACGGAATTAGGTCAGCGTTGATATTGTGATTTGATATCAATGGCGCAGTTCGTTAAAGTTTGTTCGAGAATACTTCGCACCTATATTTTTTTTAATAATCTGTATAAAATAAAGATCAAATGTGTGGGATGATATATTTTCTGACGTTAAATGTTCAGTGCTAATTGCGGCTTGAGTAACTCAAGTCTTAAGAAACGCAATTAAGATGTTTAACTCATCAATAATTTTGTTAAATTGGTATTGCATAAAATATGAATATATTTAGCCGTACCTACTTTCTAGTTACATTTCATCTTCAGTATTTCTGAACGTTTTGACCAAGTTATTCTTAAGGAGGAATGTTATTGTGGCTTTAAAAATAATTTTAATTAGGAACTGAACTTTAATTCTTTTTTGTTTTTAATAGAAATCGGTTGTTTTTCAAAAAACATATCATAAAGGACCCTTCCCATCCTATATAAACAGTCGACATTATCGTGGCCCTAAGCTTGAACTATTCGTCCGGCGAACTATTATAAACCTTTATGATTTTTATTTTCACTAGCCCTTTCACCCTCAGCTCAATGCATCCCTCAAATGGGATCTAAATTACTATGTAACAATAAACTTTTGAGATTAAAGGGTGTCTGGGGCCCGAAGCATGCGAGAATCTGAACAAAAGTAAGCGTCGTGATGAAAAACAAGTTGGTGCGGTGGAAAAATGCATTTTTTGCCACTTTTTTTTAAATATTTACATTTTGTCTGTCACGTCACTAGTTGGAGCGTGAAGCGCTAATTTTGTTTTGAGTAACTGCTTTAAGATTTATTGTTTATGGTTTCTTATTTTTAGTTGTTATTGGTGGTTTTAGATGTCTATTACTTATATGATTTTTTTTTATCTTTAATTGAAAAAGCTACTAGCAAATCATTATATTGTTTATGATTTCTTTTAGTAAAGAAAAATCCAACTTTGTTTCGTGTCTGTTCGAAAAGGTTTTATTACCAAAAATACTGTTTTGAACGAGGACGACAAAATTACACAAACTTAGATTGAATCCGAAAAATTCCTATTAAAACCAGACTCTAAGTTTTACAATATACGCAGATAGTTACGAGCTCGCGCAAGTAATAAAGAGCAAGCGAAGTTTAAAGAACTTACAGGACAGTATGTTGCAGGCCATAATTGCAAAAGAACAGACTTATACATTTTTCTACTATAATTTTAAGGCTTCTATTGAATTTATGAATCATTGTCTAAAAAGAAAATGAGATATAAGAAGACATCATGTATCAATTACTAGATTCAATCGTAGATACGCTCTCATTATAATGCGACCGCGCCGAAAGGTTTCTACCATGAAATGAGTGAGCTCACTCATTTAGAGCACATGAAAGAGAGAGTATAATATGTATTTACATTTTGATAAAAAGGGATGACATATTGCCTCTGTTCACCACACATTTGAACGATACGCCACAGAATAAAGGTGTCAGGGCGAATATAACGATTTAAATCTTTGACTGGATACATACATATTACTTCTTACATCTGAGAAAGACCGGAAGAAAGGCCAGAGATATTAATTTTTTCTCATGTCTTACTGCCAGATGTGGGTCTAGAATTTACTAAGAAAGGAATAGAGTTTACTCCATTACCTCGCAACATACAACAAAATACGATAACAGTATTTAGTTCGTAATTGCCAACACAGTAGAACAGCTTCTACGAGATAAACTCTAGTATTAATGCGAATCCTTCTGTACGAGCTCTTCTGATTTGATTTGTAATCTTAGAACTGATAGAATTTGTAAGATTTTAGAACTGACTAACACCTACAAACAATATTAAAAGAATTGTGTCCACCTGATTCGTATCTGAAGTTTTCCACTCCCAAATAGCACTTAAATATCAAACTATGCTGCAATGGCTATTAATAACATCAAGCAGTTACAAACATACTGAAATTCTCTCTACGTTTTATACTTTATTCACAAAGTTGGTTCGAGATCGTAGTCAAGTTCAGAGGCTCGAAGTTCGCTCAACTTGGAGTATTGCTGTCAAACGTACGAGTTTGGGACTTCGCTTTGCCGAATTTAGATAGCCACATTGTATTATACATAGTTACCCCGCGTTGGAGTTGTGATCTCACTTTAATATTACTAATATCTAACACGTATAACGGATATGTGTGTGATGTAAGACAGATTTTTTGTAATGCTATTAAGTTAATCTAAATGTATTATTAGGAAACATAATAGTTTATACATAATAGTCGGTATTACACTATACCGACTCTTACTATACTTCTAATTTATAGCGTCAGGATTAACATTTATAGGTATTTCAGTTCTATTCTCTTAAGATTAACCGTAATCATAGACAACCACTATTGGCAGCAATGTCCAGGTAATGTCACCAGATTTATCATTTTCCAAAAGCCCAAGAGAAGAAATATATTTTAAGATAGATATATACGTAGCTTGTGAAGTGCCTAGGAATAAGCCCTAATTTAAGCAACAAAACAACAAACACACTTGGAGATGAAACTTGTATGTTTGACACAGATAACTTGGCCCGACAAGTTGACAACTCGGTCCCCGGGTACTTGGGGCAATCAGGAACTGCAACAGATAGAATTAAATTTAGACTTCGACTGCAATCAGACATATGTATATAGTCGTATGTTATTATACTGTAAATAAAACGTGCCAAGTATTGATTGCTTTGGAAAAAAGTATTATTTGAATTATGATTTTTTTGACATTTTGTATAATTTGTAACGTTTGGTGTAAGTACCCTGTATTTGTTTTCTTATTGGGACTGTGCATTAATATGTGTGTTACTGTTATCAAGAACGAAATTATTCATGGGTTCAACTACTCAACTACTATACATATTTGTTGCAATTTAAGTCATAAAACAAATATTGTTCAAGTGCATATAAACTTTAAAGCGCTCGTTATCCAGGCGTTCCCGTGGGATGGGACGTTATATTGATAAAGGAGTACATAGATATATTTTCATTTAAGATATTCATTACGTCATTATTATATTACTACAATTATTACCTTACTTTACTTTACTTACTGTCCCAGTCTGTCTTCACTCAAATTTAGCATCATCTTATATTCATATAAAATCTATCTCAAGTTATAGTATACTCGTATAACGTGTAACATTCCTGTATATTCTTAATGATAAAATTAACTTAATTTAAATGAATATATTTTCTTTGGATGATTTAATCTTTTTTATATTTTAGAAATTTTGAAAGATATACACACATATTTTAAATATAATTAGCATAGTCTCTGATTCTGAGATAAACCTGAAATATCACTCCCGTAGATGCATATCCGTTGCGACAAACATATCCGCACTCCAATCCAATCTAGCACGGACAGTGTAAACGTGTCAGAACCTTTTGGCGCCAAAACGGTTGAAACTCGACAAACACTCCCGTTATGTTTCCTTTTGCATGTCAAAAAGCGGTGCGATCAATTCATATAAATCGATCCTGTCACAAGTGATACAAAGCGCAAAGGCTGTATTGAATCCGCGATTGTTGCCCGTCTTTTGTTAGAAGGTTTTGTCGAAAACAAACATTCGGATTCCATGTTTACTTGCATTTTTATACTGACGTCGTGTGCTTTCAATGCTGCAGGGCAAATACAGGGTGAAATGTTAAAGGGGCGCGGGACACGTAGCGATTCTTGTGTATCGCGATCTGATACAGGGTGGATGTTGACATAATATTTACATTGTTGATAGACCGACTGCAAATTTATAGACGATGTAACAAGATATAGGGGATGTGACATCCATGTTTTTGGATTGATTTTTTTTATCAAAATATTAGAATGACATGAAATATCTTAAGACTTTAACATTTATATTCGGAGTTTGATTTGAAGTCACATTACAAAACGTCAAAAATATTTAATGTCATCTTGAATTACATTAAATAGTTTAAGATTTTTTTGTACACATTTAAATTCGAAGTTTTGTGTAAAGTATAAAAAAAAACATTGTAAAATGAACGGCTTTTGATTATTTCTGATTATAGAAAAGAATAAGATACAATTAAAAACGTCACCATTCTTCATTCAAAGAACACCCCGCGTCATCAATCATAGAACAAAGTAAATTCGAAAAACGTGACTCACAATTAATCAAGTCGCTAATTATCTAAGTTCGTTTTGTTCCTAGATGCGACTTAACTTGACAAAGTTGTTCAACGTTCTTCTGTGGGATTTTTTGTTAAAAAAATCATTTGGCGTGAAGTACTCTTAATGCAGAGATTTAAGAGGCATAAAGAGATGTCGCGAACGTTTCCATACAAAATGTGGAATCTCAACAGTGTTAGGCGATATTAAACTTTGTACACATTTTGTTCTAAACTAAGTAATTGAACAATCGGGAAAAGCCTCTAATACACTTCGCTTTTTAGTGTATACCTACGAAAACAATGAAAAAGATAAATGAAAATGCATTAAAAGTACTACATAAATTTACAATATTGTTGGAACCCCCTTTTAATTATGTTTATACCTACCCGCTCTCCCCTTGTATAATGTCTGATTTCTGATATAAATACGTATTATGTTAAGAATCTTTAGCATTATGTTATTAAACCCACAGCTGAGCACGCCATTGCCATCTGTGTAGATAAATCGAATGAAAAGCTATATAAACACATATGAAAATACACTTAAAATGAAAACAGCTGGGTTAAGAACATTTTATACAACAACAAAGTATACGCGAAAAGTGCCAACTTTTGTAGCGGTGATACTGTTCTCTTAATGCGTAGTTACGGTAGAAATTTTGCTTCATAACACACTGCAATGCGGTTTATTTTGCCATATAATTTAACTGTATGGCGGAGGTTAGTACTTTCACGTGAGTAAATATCTCACAGAGGCAAGGCTCTTTTATGCAGGCGTATTATTTGTGTGATAAAAAGTTTTTGATACCAATTACGGCAAGTTTAATTCTAACGCAATTTTGAGCCTACTTGCGTTGATTTCGATGTAGTCTAGTTTTTTAGTCTTAGGGTAAGGGTTATGAAGTTCCCTTATGAAGAAACGTGTAAAAAAATAAAGATCAGTAATAATTGTGTAATTGTAGATATTATTTGTTTAGTTGGATTAATAAAACTTTGTTATGCTTATGCTTCAAATAAGTTCATCAGAAATGTACAACAAAAATATGGCAAGGTATCAGAGAGAAAAAAAACCATTAGGAACGTTTATCTTTGTCATACGGCTTTCTTATAGTTCATCAAATGATTTAAGCGTCTAGAGGAGCGCTAAAACTGTTTTTTTATGATTTTGAGGTAGCAAACGAGCATGCAATCCACCTGATGGGGGGTGGTCATTGTTCATCTTGTTTTTCGCACACTTAAAAAAAATCATTAAATTTACTCTATTCATAACTGCTCTGTACATTTTTACTTTAACCTCCAACCACGGTCAAAAATATTTGTGAAACTTTTGTAGATTGTGCTGACAAACAATGATGTGTATTTAAGAACTCGTAAAGCAGTTTTGTGCCAAAATTTGAGTTGTCAAGCCATTGCATTGTTGTTTTTAATTATTTACAGTTCTTCAAAAAAATTTTATACACGTACAGAATAGAATATTTTTTGCCTTGTTTTTTTTTGACTGAAGATAGCTTTTTATAGCTAGAGTTGGAGATATTATCGCTACACCTATTATGGCTGTATGCTAAAGGAGTCACACTTTAAAAGGCTTTCCAACATAGTTCTCGATAGTTCTTGAACTGGCCCTGGATTGGAAGTTCTTTGTTAGGTCGACCACAAATGCTTTGCTATCCCTGAGGACTAAATTCTAACGTCTCGGTTAGATACGTCTCCCTGAACACACTTTTCAAACGGAACAAGAACACTGCTGTTCTAAGGCAGAAATAGGTGTGGCGGTGGTGCTTTCGGAGTGCTTTTTTTTCGAACCGTAAAAGGTTCTACCACTTTCAAAACTTGTGTACCATTAATTGGACTTAATCTTTGTGGACTATCCATAAAAAAATCACCTATTTAATACACGTTTCCAAATAAGAAAATTGATTTACTAATGGCTAATACTATACTATGCTACAGGTAACCTGTTTAAAAATGTAGTCAGTTCTTAATCAAAAATCTTATACTCGAAATAAGTAATTTCTATATTGCTATATTGAAATTAAGAAAACCTATTAAGAGCCACTTTACTAAAGTCTTCTCGTTATTACTTGTCTTTCTAACAGAACAAACTCACATTTTAATACTACTAGTCAACTTTATTACTAGTTCACTTCACCTGAATAAATTAATATTTTGATACTAAAGCTGTGCGGGCAATTTATTTTGACGGCCAAATAAAGAAAGATCCCAACTCAGCCGAGCGAAACGTAGGCTTAGCCGGACTTTAGTGGGGGTCGATTTACGTGACCACCTTAATTAGCCGGCTAGCCCTTCTTGCACCTGGGTAAGACGGCTATTTATTACTGGGACCAGAGAACGAGTTTGTGCAGACATGTTTGAAATAAAACCGCAGGTGAAAGTTGTAAAATTGGACAGTTTGGAATTTTATCACGGGTTAAAGTTGTATTTGACAAAATATGCTATCAATAGAAATACATACTAACCTGCGGATGTACCTATTTCATGCATCTTATAAGGTGGTGTTGAGAAATGACTTCAGAAAAAAATTACATTTTTAGAACTATTATAATAATATACTGACATACACAAGTCTAAGAACTTTTTGAAGGAGTATGCTAAATTTCTAGAATTAAATTGTACATAAAATGCTGTAGCTCTAGAAAAAGAAATAAAAAAAACATTAAAGTACTTCTTTTTTTATAAAAAAAAACGGTACAAGCAGATTATTGCTGCCAATTCTTCTTAATATGAAGACTACGGTAGAGCCTGATACGGTAGAGTCGAAAACCCTAGGTTATTTCAGAGCCATTACAAACGTTGGCTGGAGCGTCTAAGGATAGACGCGGTAAGTTGTAGGGTTGATAGCTGGGATCTTATGATTAGTTTGGACACCTAAGTGATTCAACACTAAAAGTAGTATAATTAACGTGTTAAGTAAACATGAATACATTTATGAAGAATATTTTCGTCTCCCTCACATTTGCTCCTAATTTGTGTGAATTTAAGATACAAAAAAGCGCTTAATATGGCTTTTAACTCAATGATCAGAGGCAACTGCACAGTATGAATATTCAAGTCTTTCTTCAAGTCTTCAAGTCTTTTAAACTTTAAATTTGAACGCATAAGATGATTTGTACTGATTCGCTACGTTCATATCTAGTTCTCTTATACATATCTACCCCATAAAATGTGTAAATCACATTATATCTCATTCTACCACAAATATACGGCTCACGTCAATGTTAGGTATTATTCCAAGCTACCTCGTAACCCAGAAAAACTGCGAAATGAAAACGCAGCGCGAATAGAAGAAAAGGAAACATTGCCAGTACATCGCGGCCGCGACCGTTGCACAATGAGGCGATTCATCAGGACGCTTGCTTGCAAATTGCTCAGTCCCGCGTCACAGAATGTGAATCTGAGTCTTAAATACATGAATTAGCCTGAGTAAAAGAAGAAAGTCTAAAGGGGGTCTGAGAGTCTGAAATGCATGAATCAGTCTGAGAAAAAAAGACAGTGTAAGATTTGGAAATGAGGTTTCAAAATATAAACCTGATGATGAAAGTAAATAAATATACGAACAATTGCACAATGAGGCGATTCATCAGAATGCTTACTTACAAATTTACGCCGTTCCTCGTCACAGAATTTATATCAAAAAACAGCCTGAAACTTAAATTTGGGAGTCTAAAATACATGAATCGATCTGAGCAAAAGAAGACAGTTTAAAATGTGAATTTGAGTATCTAAAATACATAAATCAGTCTGAAAAGTATAGTCTAAGCTCTGGAAATAAGGTTTTAGCCTAGAAACTCGGTTAAAAGAAGTAAATAAATATCTACCAACATACAATGGGGCGATTCATCAATATCTCAATACCTTGATCCTTGATCAATACCTTGTCACGGAAAATGTGAATATAAAATACATGAAGCAGTCTGAAATGTGGGTTTGAGAATCTGAAATACATTACCGATTCTGAGAGAAACAGATAGTGTAAACTTTGAAATTAGATTCCAGAATATAAACTTAGTTATGTAAAGTAAATAAATATGTTATCAACCTTTGAACAAAAAATTTAGAAAAGAATCAGTTTTTTTTTCAGAATATAAATGTGGTTTGAAATTTTGCACAGTTTTTTTTATAATCTAGCAAAGACCATCTAGCCAGTATCATGATGATGATAATATGTCCATGTCTATGCAGGACTATGTACATTCTCTCATTATTGAGCCGAGTGCAGTTGCACTTCAAGGCGATAGTGGCGTTATGAGAGCAGCGCGACTGCCTAATGAGAATGAATTGCGTTCTCGCGCGCGACCAACGGTACTTGGGAATTAGCGAATTTTTCACTCGAGCTCTCGAGCGATTCGTCTTAGTTTTAAAACAGATTTATAGCGACTTAAACTGATTCTAACTTGGACCTATTTCTCTTGTAGAAGTGCAGCTTGATTGTTAATTTCGTGGACGGTATGGTACTGAGGCTAGAATCATTCACGGTTCCTTTTCGGAGGCACAACAGACACACCTTTAACTGGATTATAACAGTTTTCGGGCTGAGATATTTTAAGCTCATTACTACCACACCTCTTTCTAATAAAAGCTGCTGTGTTCTGGTTTGAAAAATGTGGGAAAATACTTTTCAAGGCATTCCTTAGTCTTAAGCGCATATTAATCCCTTATTGACATTAGATAGAACCAGAATTTTGTCTGGGGTTCATTACAGAACATCCGCGGTGAACATTGGTGTACAATGGAATAAAAAGTGATGATAAATCTCAATTCTATCACCACAATGGAATATCAATATGTCAATCAATACACAGATAGACCTATTTCAAATCATTCATCAAATCGTCATTAATCATTCAATCATTTTAATGTGCAAAGTACTTTCTACTAATGCAATCACTTTCCTAGTTAAAAGCAGTTTAAATCGAATCAAGGCGGGATGCAAAATTTAAATAACACACATTTAGCTTCCTTCGACTGTATGCAGATTCCAGTAACATCTGGGAAGATGACTCTGTAACCCCACAGTTTGGTAACAGCACGAACATAAGCGCAATCCTTATCATTATCATATTTAAGGTATTCATTTGAGAATGCGTGGTGCAAAGCAAAACATACGGTGTTGCGAACTTGGGTTAATACGGGATTTGGTTGCGTTTATAAACATTCATTGTTGTCATTAATATTATGAATATTGATGATGTTAATGATATTGATAAAAATATTTTATTATTATTGTAGGATTATTATCAAGTATTTTACTACTCTCAGGTTCTGAGATTTAAAAAACGTGAATGTACTAGATGTCAAATGAGGTACGAGTGTGTGTGTACGTTACATTCATACACATTTACGAGATATCAAAACTTTTATTCGACTCTGAAATTGTTTGAATTTTCCAATTCCATCATTGCGAAAATAGGCCTAGAAAAGGGTTGAGAAGGGTATGTACGTTACTGAACCCTTAAACCAAAATAAAGTAATGAACACACTAAAGCAGAATTATAGAGCATTTTTTAAAACTGCCATCTTATGATGAAATCTAAAAGCGTTACATAAATTAGACCGTAATACATGTTCTATGGCGGTTGTGTACAACAAGCTCGTTCTATAAAATGTCCCTTCCTAAAATTATTTTTTGTTGATTCTATTCTACTTTGGGAACAAAAACTATTGCTTTGTGTTTTCGCAATCATGCAAATTTTAACTTTCACTCGATTTAGAAATTATATATTACGGCCAATTAATATATCCAACATTACGTTCAAATGCTACGAGTCGGTGTCTACCTTTATCCTCATCATTAGTCATAGCTAGAACAATAGTGGCGTCCGCGCGCCGAATATCCGTCCGTGTTTTCACCCAACTGTTCTCGCACATGTTTATCCAATTTGGCATAGTCTGGAAAGTTGCGAGCGCACAACACGTGTGTCGTACAAATTAGAGATTCATATTAATTTAGGGCCGCAATGACAGAGTTAGGTTTAGGTTTAGGTTTATAGAACTTTATTTCTCATAAAAAACATACATGTTTCATTTATAATGAGATACATTGATATTTCATACAATTATTTTTACTTCTG
>DWTF01000612.1:0-11132 GCA_018250225.1 Udranomia kikkawai
AAGATTTATATTTTTTATAATAATTATTACATTTTATAGTCAATACTAAACTTATATCCTATCCACCAATATTAAGTGATCACTACAGTTAAATACAAACAGTGTTGTACAATCAATACCAATTGAAATATGATGGGGGCTTACCTTTTGAACTTGTATCAGACACATGACCGTTAGAATGCTGTTTTTTTAGTAGAATGTTACATTTTTAGTTTCTTAGTAATATAATGCGAATTATTAAAGTAATACTTCATTCATTACTACAATCATATAATAAAGTAGGAAAGTATATAAAGTCAATGAATAGAAACAAAATTAAAAATTATATTCAAATTTATTAGAATCCAATCTAATTTATTCTCCACTCCTAATTTTATCTCCTTTTAAAATCTCTAAAACATTTGTTTAAGTTTGTCCATAAAACCCAAAAAATCCATTTACACATGCTTATGAAGGTACAGATTGACCGTTAAATGACCCCAAAAAAATATCAAATTGTTTTAAAATATGTTAATCTTGATAAATTCCGAATTCGTTTTATTTATATTTTTTTATATATTGGTTTTTGAGTTATAAATCGTTTTTAATGGTGTTACAAAATGAATTTGATTGAAACATGAAGTTTGAGAATTGGCAAAATAGTGTTTTTTAACAAAAAGGGGACAGTCATGAATGTTGTACAAAACTTGTAGATATTCTTTTTCTTTACACATAATTACTTGTTACTCTTTCCTTACTTGTGCTTTAACCTTAATTTAACCGGAGCAAAATGGTTGCAAGAATTTACTAATACGAATCTCATACAATTATTACAAACAGGAAACCTAACTCCCTTCTGATATATTCGACTGAACTCTCTTTACAATGTTATGTGAATAATTTATTTGCCTAACAATTTGTTTTTTCACTTGTGGTTCACATATTAAATGTTTTCGGTGTTGTTTTTCAAGTAAAACCAAGAGTGGCCACCCCAAAACCTGAACGTAGTTGCATAGATCGAGAAGAATATGTAGCGCGGGAGGCGGATAGAAAAAAGTACAAAGTTACAAAGTCTTTAAATATTCTATGTGTAATTTGTATACGTAATAACTGGTCTTGGTAGTTACTGTGTACTCACGTCATTCCATGCGTGTTCGATGTGGACTAACATAAGCCGCTCATCCTGTCATCCCGTCGACATCCGCTTTGTCTTTGGTATATTTGTAGCATTTTGCCCCCTGCATAATGTTTACTATGAGATCCGAAGCAGCGTTTCTAATTAGCACACATCCCCCCGGCTGCCTAATTCTACTAATTAATAGCCCGTTCTCAACAGCATGGTAAATATTATTCTTTATAATAATCAATTCTTTTTTCTGATTATTTTCCTATTTAATGATATATTTTATGTTGTTACTTAGCGGAATTAGGCTTTTGATAAAGTTGCATGCTACACATCCCTTGATTTGTAAGTTAATTTATATTAGTTAATCTCTGTACTCGAAGACTGTGTGCTCTTTACTTTTTTGAAACTGTTTTGCTAGTTTAAACATTCTTTTTTATTACATTTGAGCATACAAACTTCCATATGAACAGTAAAGTAGGACTTCAAGAAAAATATCTTCCAAATTTATAGAAATCAATCTGTTTATTGATACCAAATTACCTAATAACAATATTATGTATAATAAGGCCTAGTATGTACATATATTTAGCGATAACTCTAGCTTAGCCGACTTTACTGTGCCCTTTAATTTTACAATGTCTTTGGTAATACATGAGAAGAGTATTAGATTAACTTGTAATTGATGTGATACAAAGATTTGCTATTTGAACATGTTCACTGTCAGTCCTTCTTTCACAGAGTTGTAACATCCGAAATTATTTCAATTATGACTATATACTTCAGTCAAATATGGGAAAAAGAAGCTTTAAGTCGTATTCGTTTCCAACTATTAAGGCAATAATTAACCAACAACAAGTGTGAACGTCTCATAACAGCATAGTATCCTATGTCCTATATACGCAGTGAACATGTCAGTACAACTTTGTGTCGCGTCAATTCTCCTAGAATAGGTCCACTGGGTGTCGACATGCCATCATCGTCGCTGATGTACACTAACTCCATCCTCATGTGCCATACCGAACTAACACGGCTGTAGAAACTCATCAGTTCATTGAGTTCACTAACTTACGTACACTTTATTACTTGTCTTCTGGCTCTCTGCACAATCAACGGTCGTTATGATTTTTTATGTTGTGTTTGCAACATGTTTTTTTATAATCCTTCGTAGGTAGTTTTGTTCTTTTAAGTGTATTTTATTATGTGTATCCTTATTGGTGTTTATTGTATACATTTATTTAATATTAAATACAGCTTTTACGTTGTGGTTACGACTTATTCTGGAAATGATTTTCAAAATTGTATCTATATTATAGTAACTAGTTTAATTAATATCTAAACATGCTACTTTAACATAATACAGTTTAATGCTTATTCAATTTTATGCAGTAACTTTATAACTTAATACTTTTATCATCTATAGTCTTTAAAATACACTTTTTAATATTATATTTATCATCTAAATACGACTCTTTTTAACAATACTTTCTCTATCAATAAATTAGAAAAGAAATTTCCATTGGTCCAAATCTAGTCCGAATTAATTCTCCACCCAACGAACAACGTACGCGCGAGCCAATACTAGGACACGCACGTATCTAGAGCCAACAGAAGACTAGTAATAAAGCCGGTACGAGTTGAGACCGTCCAGTCGGCAGCGGATCTCGTCTGGATAAAACATACTAATGGCGTGTTTCTGTGTTCCGGTGCTTGTGCGCGTACAATCCGTATGTGTGTGTGCGTACGTAGGGCGTATCGCATCGGTCGCTACTGCCCGCTGTGCGAGCGCTCCTTCATCGGCCCGAAGGGGACCATGCAGCTCGTCATATGTAAGCTCTGCGATAGGCAACTGCATCAAGGTACGTCACCCACACCACACCGGTAGACAACCCCGCACCGCTCTGCCGGGTACACGTCAAACGGTTTAACGATCTCTTAGGATTTGCAATTTGCTTTTGTGCCCGATTTTTGTGATGTCGCTGTCTTGTGTGTAAGAAAGCAAGGTCATATTTACATTATTTAGAATAGGATTGCAGTTGCAAGAATATTTTTTTATGGAAAAAACTAACGATTAATACGAGAATAATGTTGTTTGTAGTACAAGTCCTTTATTGCTTAAATATTACTATATGGGACATGCAAAACAGGCATCGTATCATTGGGCTTTAAATTGTCTTTATTAACGTGATAATGTTACTATATTTTGATCGTTAATTGTTTGACATCTACCCGCATTTTTTCTATATTGCTTTGTGTTATGCAAATTTGAGGGTATAATTTATTGAGACTTAGTTTCATGTCCCTTATAGCCTCATGCTTGCCGCTTCGCTTTATCTGTTACGCATTACGCATGGTTACATGAAATCATTATACGAATGTGGATATATATTATTAGCATCACTTAATTATATCTCATGCTTCTTTTTTTTCATATATTTCGCTATCTTAACTGTCACGGTTCCTCCTTCACTACCTTGTAAATCGCCTCGGAGATGTGTATCCAACGGGCTTTGACATGATATACAAGACACAACCGTGAGATATACAGAGAATCGATACATCAATAGGCAGCTTTCAGTTTTGATAGATGTGTTTAGATAAGATCGTATAGGTGACCGCATGATGTATATACACTGTATACCTATAATCCGCCTCGTATAGTCGATAGCTGGAACGATTGGTTCGCAACTAGTCATCTCACGAGGGTCGACCTCAAATAGAGAAATAGATATGCCGATGTGTGTGCTATGTATACGTTTACGTTATTGTCCTGCAGCCAGGTGAGTGACGCTGGGCCGAGAGATTTATTTTGTTTTAATACAATAATTTTCAAAACAGTTTGGTGATACTTCGTTCTCATTACAAGACTGTAAACAGTTGATAGTTCTATTTATTAAACTATCAGCATTTGTAATCTAAAAATGAACTGATTTACTGCGTTTGCGTTAAAAACGTCAATAGTGGAATTTAAATAAGAAATTTAGTTTATTTCGAACCGAGAATATAGCAACAAAAACATTTTTACAGTAAAAATTGAGTGCCATCACTTTATTGATAACATCTGGTTCATGAGAAATAAATTAAATATTTATTAAAATAGATATGATGTTAAGATTTCTGGATAACATTATGGCTTAAAATTAGTAAGAAGGCATTCGCAGAAGAATGTTTAAATTGAGTAAAATTATAAAATTCACCATAATTACTTTTTTGAATGGAAGCCAAAGAGATAAGACGGTCCATTTATATGAATAAAGTACAATTAAATGTTTCTTGGTTTTAATGTGAACGTTACCAAAAAAATTTGACAACAAATAACAAAACAAATCAACAACATGAGACGCAAATAAAAGTTTTGTTATTAATATAAAACGTGTCGTTCTTTGTGTATTAATGTTTCTTGTGATGTTAAATGTTAAATAAAAACTTTAAAAAATATCATTACTAAACTACAATATTACGTAACCGTAATTTTATATTCGTATCTCATAATTTTCATGTTTCTTAAAAATAGCGACTGTTTCTGCCTGGAAATACCTCAAATACGATTTCCACTGTCGATAATTTTGTTTTTTATACCTCCTACGACGTTAAAAGTCAGTGAAGCTTATTTTATGCGGCGATGCGCTTTCATAAATGACCAGGAAGCTGGAAATATTCTAAAAAGCGCTTCGAAGCTCTCGACGGTGAAAAGAGGCGCGCGGATCGGGCTTTTGACTTGTGAGTGCCACCGAAAATTCTAGCAAAATTTTATTAATAATTTTCCTGACATGTTATTTTTTGTTGGTGTTATTGTGAGTTGTCATAAATTATTGTCACGGTATACTGTTGCTGAAATTTTTATAAATTAAAATAACATTTCTGTACATATAAGATTAATAAAATTCTACTTGAATTCTAGTTAAAATATATAACTTTAATATTATTTGATATGAGGATTTTTAAAAGTGGTTTTACTGAGGGAATAATTCATAAGTTAACAGGCGGTTGTGCATAAAATAATAAGGAAAAAACCAAACAACTTCTGAGGCCCACGAGTGACCTTCGGGTCCTAAACCAACAGTACGGGACCCAACGTTCCACCCTGGGGCGTCTTCGTGACCGTCTAAGCACAAAATAGCCTTTATTAAGAGATCGTAAGGGTTTACAAAGATGAATGTTTCGTGTATACCGATAATTATTATTTGTATGTAGCTACTAGCTAGCTTTTGTCCGCAGCTTTTCTCGCGCAGAAGCTGATAAGGAATAAAACCCCTTTAGGGTGGCGTTTCCAAAATTCCTTTGTTAGTACTCATTTACGTTATATAAAGAAGCTACATGCAACATTTCAGGATTCAGGTTTTATCGGTTTGGGCTGTGTGTTAATATCTGGATATTATCTGGATATTAATCAGTCAGTCAGCTTATTTTTTATTTGTATATATACATGAAGCATGTTTTTTATTGCGTAGGTACTCGATGAAAAAGGAAACAATGGTATATTGTTATATGGTAGTTTTAAAAAGATCGACACTGGAAATGTTTCGTATTTAGCTCAGAATCCGTCAAAGCGCAGCTAAACCTAGATCTAAGGTACTTATCTCGGTACTATCGGAATCTTCAGTATGCGAGCCCGAAATATTTGGCCCATCATTGGGTTACGTGTGGCCAACATGTGGAAATACCTAACATTACTACCGAATTCCGGGAAACCGATATTTGGCCAATTAATGGCTTAATATAGTATAGCCAAAATGCGGAAGTATCTAAAATTCTACTGACAAAAATTCCCATTTTATTCATTCTTGTAATTTCTTGCGAGCTTTTTCGGACGCACTCTCGACTCAAAAGCCCAATTCTTGCACCTCCTTTCACTTCCAAGTGTTTCAACGCGCTTTCAGGCTCCATTTTCAGGTTGCTGGTCATCTATTGAAAGCGTCGCTTTGAGCAAAAAAATTCGAGCGTGTGTGAGAGAAACTTGAACAAAAAATGTTAATCCTGCCTGAAATTGTTCACTTGTTTTAAAAGATTGATGGTTGTAGGCGGTTCGGTTTTAAAAAAGGAGTTTGTTGCAACGTTTACGAAATATCTTGTTTTTTTTTTATTCACCACTAACTACATTGTTCTTCTGCTAGATTCGTTTTTTTTTTAATATTGAAAAGCAACAAAGCATGGATATCAGTAATTATTCCCAGATATAATACAGGACAGATACAGTATGCCAAAGATGATTTTTTTAATGTGGTTAACATTGAACATTCAACTTTGTAGGCACCACTACCACAGCTATTTCCGCATTAAATAGCAGTGTTTTGGTTGGAAAGTAGCAATGAATACACACTCAACCGCGTTCCAACTTAGTCCTAAGAAAGAATTTCGATCACCGTTTCGGGTTAGCTCATCGTTTTCGGTTAATTAGAGATCTCCACGGTTGATACTTACTATCAGATAGACTGTATGCTCATTTAGTACCTCAATGTCATATAAAAAAACGTGTTTAGGCATGTGTGCCACGCCCAAAGAAAACGAACATTTTGGTGTCTACAACAGAGTATACACAAACAGTCCTAGATTCTCAAAGGAAAGAGTCACTGAGGGCAGCAGCCTAGCTTTTGAAGGTATTCCCAAGAGACAAACAGCTTCGCAATCATCTCAGATGCACGGGTTCATGCCAATTGCTCGCGACCCGCTTTAAGTAGAAAATAACAAATACACATTATATATATTATGTCCATGTGATAATTACGCCACTAATGCCATAAAAACAAAGATCACCTCACGTGTTAACAAAAAAATATAAATAACCAAGTTTCACTTATGATTTTTCTAAATCATCATCAATTTTTAGATCTTCATGTAATAGAGGATAGAAAGCTATATTTTTTAGATTAAAATCATTATCCACACTGATACTTTTTTACGCTTGTTCTTGTTAATTTTTTAAAAAATTTAAGACAAGATTTTCAAATAAAAAGTTACAATTAAGTATCGTGCTAGAAATTTAAGAAAGAAACACTTGAAACCACGGCTGCTATATGAAAAGCGGCATTCCTTTGTGTAAAGTATTTTCCATTCTCCATTCCACTGTTACTCGATCGATCTGCCAACAGGCGGCGTACCTTTGTTGTATCTGGAAAGGAGGTCATCTTGACCGACACTTCAAGTTTAAGTGCCAACAATCGATTGATGAAGTTAAGGAATAGAGTTTCGATCACTTTAAACTTGTTGACGAGTGTCTTCTTCGAATACCAACTTACCAAAATAAGAAATAAGGTTGCACTTACCAAGATAAGATTTTTTAGGGATTAAACTAAGTATTGGTAGCTAATTAAATACAGTGTACTTTTCAGACCAGTTTAACATTTATGTTCATATGTAGTACATGTCTGTTGTTTCAGGACAAAGAAAAAATCCAGATTTTTAAGTGGTCCCGGCAATTTAAAATCTCAACATTTCCATACTCTGTTTCGAGAAGAAAGCAGTAGAATTAAAATGAAATTTGAGATTAAAAATATGATAGAGGTAGGACGGTTATGTATATCATAAAATATAATATCATATCCTGCAGATAAATGATAAATATAAGAATATATACTTAGAGTTTCGATTGCAATTCTTGATAAACTAAAAGAGTTTCTTGTAATATTAAGTTTACTTTTGTTAACCACGTAGGTAGTAATATTATCTCTCCAAAAATGAATCCTTTAAGCCAAATTTGTGTTTCAATTTTTCCAACTCGCCCCGTACACCTAAGTACAGGTAATTACCGATCGATGCGGGCCGTCAATGACGTAAAATAATTACTTTCGATTTCCGGAAGACATAATTGATATTTGACAAGAGCAATCCAATTAGGAGCAGCAGGCGACGGGCGGCTCCGGCCCGTTGTCATTAGAGAGCGTAATTTACTTTTGGTTACTTAACGTCCGCTTTTAAAGGCTTATTGCTTTCTATCTTTCATTCAATTTTCGGATCAGATAAAATGATGACATGCCACAAAAGTTAAAAACTTTTTCGCAATTTTTCTGGACATTTTTTTTAATCATCTTAAGATATTGTGTATTTGACAACAGCATTAAAGAGCTTAATTTATTTTTGGTTAATCAACGACTGCTTTTAAAGGCTTATTGCTTTCTATTTTTCATTCAATTTTCGGGTCAGATAAAAAGATGCCATGCCACAGAAGTTAAAAACCTTTACGCAATTTTTCTAGACATGGTATAGTAATTATTCTTTATATATGTATTTTCGTTGATCATCGTAAGATATTGTGTATTTGACTACAGTATTAAAGAGCTTCATTTATTTTTGGTTAATTAACGACTGCTTTTAAAGGCTTATTGCTTTCTATCTTTTATTCTATTTCCAGATATGACAAAATGATGTCATGCTACAAAAGTAAAAAATCTTTTCGCAATTTTTCTGGACATGGTGAAGTAGTAATCGTATACCTGTTTTCTTCGATTGTCGTAAGAGATATCTGATATTTGACAACATCATTAAAGAGCGTAATTTATTTTAGGTTAATTAACGTCCGCTTTTAAGGGCTTATTACTTTCTATCTTTTATTCAATTTTCAGATCAGTCAAAATGATGTCAAATGATGTAATGCCACAAAAGTAGTCGACATCTATGTGGATATTTTACTTGTGTAAAATTAGACTCTAATCAGGACTAATGCATATGCTAGAAATACTTCATGAACAATCCGTAGCGGGACGAGCGGGCGGGAACAGCGGGGCGGAAGGACGCAAACCAGTCTGCGTTTCCCGCTCGTGGCGTCCTTGTGACGGACGAAATTACTCGTAGTTGTCAATAATTTTCCTCGTACATTTTCAAATATGTAATAAAAAGCACTTGTTGCCGTTCGCAAAACAAAGTATTTTTAATTTATTAAATCTTGCATATAACGTATTTAATTAACCTTTTTCTAATCGATCTTTATTCCAGTCATGACAACTGCTTTTCAGAAAGATATCGCACGTAAAGTGTTTCTTACTGAAAATTCAGGCATGATAATCTTATACGCGTTTACACTTTAGACGCCCCGCGAGCACTATGTTCACGTGTAGGAATATGCGATTTCCGCCCCTTCCGCATACGCTACCGCCACCCGCACCGCTCCCACTCTGTTCGCACACTTAGGAGTAGAGAATCGAACCCACGACCGATGTTTCATTCAATGTTTTCATTATTTCATTACTGTTTCAGGATGTTTCATTCAATGTTTTCATTATTGTTTCAGGATGGTGGGACGGGGATATGAGAATGATTCTGAAGCGATACGAAATACGTCAGATCAGCTTTTTTATATATAGAGATCCATTTCTACCATAATACGGTAACAAGTTAACGAGAGTATTAAGCTAAATAAACATTAAGTAATAAATTTTTGTAAAGAAAGCGATACTGCTACCAATTTATAAGTTTGTTTAGGGTTAATAATTCAGTAGACCCAAGGATTTTAATTTCTTTGTGACATAATTTCTCGTGACTTAACTCGTTCGGGAAACAAAATTAAACTTTGTTCTTTACACAGGTTTAAAATAAAGAATGTTATTTTTATTTATATATTTATGTTACACGATTATATATTACATTATATGATATATTTACATATAGGTAGGTTATTTAAGTCTCGCATTGATCATTAAATGAAGATTCTAAAGCGATCATTTTGTTTTTTAAAGAAATAGCATTTATCAATACTGGTAAGTTAATTATCAAACTTACTAGTATTGTGACGTGGTATCCTCCAGTTAAGACTAAGGTTAGTAGTGAATTCAGTTCAATAGTGCAATGAGGGAAGATCGTAAACCCGTCACCCTACTGTATGATCAATTGATCAATTGGTTAAATAATTAATAGTTTAAAAAACTAAAATTTAGAAACACGCTTTCTGTCCTCGTCTTCAGGACAAATTAAATGGACAGAATATGTTACGATAATGTAATAAGCCCAAACTTAATATATTTACTAGTACGTAGTCCAAAGTTCCATAAGCCACCTTCCAATTCCATCATCAGACCAGCTCGATAATACAATAATATTGCATTTTATGGTCCTTGATAAATATACAAAATTTTCAAATTAATCTGACAACTTGAAGTACGCCCAAATCGTGTTCAAATTTTCCGAAGGAGTCTCACAAACATAGAGGTGAAGCTAATATACATCCATAGGCAGCTAATAACACGCTTAGTTAAAATAGTAGGTCCTACTACCTATACCACCTATACCACCAGTTATAATGGACATGTAACAAATAATTAAAATTGCTTTATTCAAAATATTTTTACCCAAATTGACAAGAACAATTAAATTAAAGCTATTAGGCGCGGAAGATTCGTTGTCATTAGAGCCGCAAGTCATTAACTTTTGCTCCTCAAAAACCTTTTGCCTTTGATTAATTTATGTACTTAATTAGAGAAAGTGTATTTTATGAGAATTAAGTACTTGAGAACATGAACATTAATTTTTCTTTGAATGTAGCCGTATGTGTATTTTTGTTCTAGCATTAAAACAGCACCTTTACCCCTAAAACCAGAACATAACAGAAATAACGCTGTTGTTATAAAGCAGAAATATGTAGTTGTGACGGTGGTGCCTTCAGAACCCTTAAAGGTTCTACCACCTTCAATTTGTCATGGAAATACCTACTAATTATAAATGTAAAAGAACTCTGTCTGTCTGTCTGTTACGCTTTCACGCCTAAACCACTGAACCGAATTTGCTGAATTTAGTTAGTAGTAGTATTTAGTATAGAGATAGATGGAACCTTAGTAAAGGACATAGGTTACTTTTTATCCCGATCACAAGCTCATTCCCGGAACTATGCGGGTGAAAACACGGGACGCAGTTATCTTTTATACATATAAAACAACTGTTAGATCACGATGAGACTTGGTATAATTATACTTTAACATCCTGCGCACCACATTGAGTACTTTTTATTTCGGAAAAGTATATACGCCACAAAACATACGTGTCGGACGGACGTTTCGTTCTTATAAAAATGTTGCAATAACGTTAAAACCGCGCGTATTTAGAC
>DWTF01000613.1:0-11130 GCA_018250225.1 Udranomia kikkawai
ATATCTCAATACCGGGACCGGGACTGCGACCGGGACCGGGACCGGGACTGGGACCGGCAGGGGGACGAGGACGGTATCGGGGATGGGGACGGGAACAGGAAAATAATTCTGAGGCGATACAAAGTGCGCCGGGACAGCTAGTCTTATATATACTCGTACATTTATTTGAATGTCTAAGACCCATATTAGACATATAAACTATACTTGCCTAACTCACGTCAAATATAGTCATTAAGAGAGTTCAATTTCACGTTCCCTATCTTCGCTGTGACCGGCTGAACTGACTTCAACTGTCGCTAATTACCAAGTGCCTCGCTAACTTGCTAATTCAATATGCAACTTCTTCGAACACACGACAGAGTGATGACGACTTATTAGGTTGGATGCAACCCCTGCTGGGGACAGGTTACCGTAGGATACGAAGGCGTACCATGGCGAAGGCCATAAAATCTATTCTATTTAAGTTCATTTACGTTTATCTAAAACGTGCCCAATACACTTTTAACCAATAACTTTTTGAATTTGGTCGTATTTATGATTTTGGTTGTAATTGTTGAACGAATAGAGAAAGACTTCCTCGACAATTCGAGAGTAGCGCCGTTTTTCCCTTCAGTCGAAGTGAAAAGTCTTTCTTGACCACATTTTTCGCGCATACGAAGTTGTGTTAAATACTCTAAAGGTAGTTTTGTCTAAAATCGCTCTCTACACCGTACATACTCCGCGTCTGTCGAACGCTGCGTTAATAACGAAGCGTGAGTCGGCAGGTCGGCGCTCACACGGCCCGCTACGTTCCGCCCAGAATACATACTTTTAACTTCAAACCTCGCGAATTGCTAACAATATTAAGTTAAGCGCTCTAAACAATTTTCTCTAATATATCTGTGTAAGAAGAATGTAGTAGGTAACAAATATAATAGACGTTATGTTTATTTATTCTTTTGTACTTTTGCTCTTGAATACCGATAACCAATTAGAAACATTTTATAACAAAATTTTACATGTTATCCATAATTATTGCGTTGCTATTAGATAAGTTGTCAAGGGAGCAAGTAATTACTAAATCGTTTGCCGTAATAAAAATACGTAAGTGTGTGTTGTAATACAATATTGCGTAACCAATTACTGTTACGACTTTTCATAAATTACGAACCTTTGAGAGGAATTCACGCAAAATCATTAGACGAATGAATCTTCATGTTTCAAGAAGCCTACATTTAATAGACGTGCGATAGTAATAAACGTAAGACGTTGTCGAACGGAATTGGATTCAAGGTGTGTAATACATATTTACAAATCCCTTCAACGCTGAATTCTCGCGCGGGAGCTGTCGAGGGCTCCGAATACACAAAATTTTGGGTATAATGTCTACATCAGCCGTAGACATGGCGGAGTTCACACGTCACGCAGCCGTCACGACCCGTCTAAATGAATAGCTACTAACTTTTTATTTACACGAATAAAATTAATCGAGATCTTGTATGTAAAGGTGCTATTTCTTTTTAAGGTTCGCATTTCTCGTCATAAGCCAAGGGAATTTCTTCACAGATTAATGGGAAAGCTTTCGTACGCTCATAAGCGAAAGAATTGTATGTATAATTATTGTATGTATAAAAAAAAGTATCTAGTTAATGGGTCTGTTAACATGTCAAATTATTTTATATGTAGTTATACCTAATAGATCGTCTGCATAATTAGTCATGTGGATGTGACAAGTAACTACATCATAAAATATTATTGATTTCCAAAATTAAATCGGTGTATTATGTACATATATTATAAGTCTGAACTCCCTTGTTAAAGTGACGAGAAAAATTAAAACTTATAAGGACTAAATATTACTTTAGGACTACATTAGCAACTTCTTACCTTTGACATTGAGGACAAAATTTTGAATTTACAGAGGTAGATTTTAGATACTTAAAGTTTATCCTTAGACAGAGTTTGGCACACTTTACATTTGATGTTCTTGAGTGGATTACAGCATGACTTAACATTTATAATACCCAGGGTGATATTTACTGAGTCTTTCAAAATCTCGGATATATTGCCAGCGCCGTTTAGCTACTACTGCGTACCAGTTAATCTTGTATACGTTGAAACAGGGGTTACATTAAGGTGGTTTTGTGTTGTTAGAATTTAAATAATAGATACCCAGGAAGAGATATTACCCAGTTTCATTATATTGGAAGAGTCTTGTATTTTAGAAGAGTTTATTAGATACTAATATGTACAGTAAGGTCAACCAACAGGGAAAAATAATTAGATTGGTATATCTTTTTCGTTTTCTTGCATGGAGCAGAGTCAAAAGGTCAGCACTGGATTTATGTGAGGGTCGATATGGTGATATGTGTTACAATTATATGTGTTGTTAGTCGGCAGCGAGCCGTGAACGCGCCGAGCTCGTCACGTATCCGCCACGTATCCATCACGCGCCCGTCAGAGCCCGCGCAAATATTCACAGTTATTCATCCTCGGAGGAATATTTAATAACGCGTAAAAAGAATAAAAGAGGCGTTCAGTACATTTTGAGCATAAGCCACGGGTTTCACCTTTTGTCTTGCTGTATAACTACGTGAATTTTGTTCTATACCGAAATCCACGTGAAGCCAAAAAAATCTTTATTCTATGAAAATATATTGAGAGTCTGCCCAAATTGGAAAAATGGCGACACTGGTGAAATCTATCCCGGAATAACATGATATTTGTGAATCTTTTTGTGTTAAAACTAACGTTTGCTAGCTATTTGAAGTTAGTTGTTATTCATATGAACCCATAAATCTACAACGGCTGCAATATCACAACGCGAGTTGAGGTGCAATTGAAGGTGAATGTCAATATTCTCTTCTTATGACTAAAAAGAACTCCTCACTCTCCAAGAGTTGGTTTACCATATTTGTACCGTGATAACCAGAACAAAACTGTGTGTTGTCTGATGTCACAAAAATTATTGTAGCTTAATGCTATAGAATTTAGGACTAATCTGCTATGTTATACATTTCTCAGAGTTGTTATTGGTTAAGACTGTTGTGCCTGTATTTTTTTTTAATATATTGCAGGTGTTAAAGGTCTTACTGAGTTGTACGGTGAGGATTTTCGCCTTCGCCTGCAATTTCTTCGCTAGTGTTAAGACAGCTAACTTATCCAGTGATGTAGAGAATGAGGTCGAGTTGCTGTTGCTAAGGCTTGGGTTTTAGGTTACGCGTGTGAAAGGCAGGATCTTTGTGAGAACTGTGTGATTGTTACTACGTGTCGTATGTTTTGTGGCGAGAGGTTATGAAAGCCGTTGTGCGCGGGGATCATCTTTAACAAGAAGCGTGGTTTTCGTTAGGGTAGAATTTTATTCATTTATTTCATGACTCATACTATTTTTTTACAGCGATTAAATATTTTTATGGGAGAATACTGGATAGCCGTAAGCGAAACTAGGTTCAAATTTGTCTTAGAATACGCATTGCAACAGCATGGTTTGGCAAAGCTATAGGCCAACGAGTTGTTGCCTACCCTAATGCAGATTATAAAAAGACGTTACATTCATTTGGTGAATACTTTTGTAAAATATAATCAATACAACAGCCAAATACCTTTTTCCTACCTTCCTACCTTGCTACCTTTTTACCAGACATTTATAACACCGTTTTCTAATGGGATGGATATCTATTCATTACACGCAGAGTGTGGAATGTGTAATGCGCGGGAGGTCATCAGTATTGATCTAATTAATCACCAGGGCAGCGATTAGCCAAGCTCGATAATTAAAGGCTATCGGTCAGGATATTTATAACAACGAACAAATCTTTGACAAGGACAGTGTAATGTGCGACTCTTTCGCCATGAGACCAATTAGATATATGGGGACATAAAATGCATTAGTGGATATGTAATTTTTGGAGGCAATTCATATAATTTTGGTAGACTATGATATATGAGAAGACTACAGTTTTTTAAATTTATATGATTAATCCGGCCTACGCCAATATATACCTATGCCAATATCTATTTATTGGCCATAGAACGATAAATCAATCCAAAATCTAAACATTTCCAATAGTGTATCAGGGTTAACATTCCTAATACTAGGCAATTCACACAAACCGTCCAAATATCAAAGACGAATACCGCGCAATGACTCTCATACATCATCGCACCATTATCCCATCCATTGATTAAGCACCACTATTACCCTAATGTATGGGGGACGGCATTAATATTAATCCGATCGATCATCGCCGAGTCGCCTAATTACAGGCCTTCGCGGAACGCACGACATACAACCTGCGATTATGCGCTGTGTGTGGCGACCGCCCCGACGCCGACGCAGCAAAAACCACCTCGCATGTTTGATTTATTATTGTCTCTGTAACCTTACCTAATCTGACCTTCTATTATGTACGAGTATTTTAAGATAAACCTTTATGGTGTATATATATATATATATATATGCAACGACGTTACTGTATCATTTCTGAATGTGCAATGCTGTATTAACCTAATGTGCTTCTATTTTCAAATCAAATGACCTCTTTACAATAATGGAAAAAAGTACAGGTGTGAAGTACGGTCACGTCTCGCTTATTGACTCCTCATTTATGATCACGTCACTACATCTTAGGTGGCAAAGTCAACCCTCTAAGTTTTATAGAGTAGATCTCTGGGATAAGTTTAAGACTTAGAGACTTAGGTTTTGCGACCGATGCTAGATGTAATCTCGGAAACTAATAGATTATTATTTATTCATATCACGATGAGAAAGTTGTGTGATTCGGAATAGATAGAGAACATAAGGGTTTCAATGAAAGTTATTCATCCGTGAACTATGGCGTATTAATAATAAATGGGATTGAAAACAGAATTTTATAATTATCCTGTTAATTTATTTATTTTATAGAGTTTAAGTTGTACGGCGAAATTCTCCTTGTTTATTGTACTGGGAGTCCGCATTCCAGCGTCTTCGAAGCAAGCGATGCGCTGACACCGCCTCTCCGCTAAAGCCTTAATGTAAAAGGTATGACGTATCGTAAGAAGCTTACGGAAGCTTCGGAGAAACATTTAAGTAATCTGGTGACTTAGTTGCGTCGACCAACTTGCCAATACGGAAGCGAAATTCGCTGTAATATTTTATAACTTAAAGAGTCGTAAAGGAAGTAAAGTTATCAAATATTTATACATTATTTGTTTTTCTTTTGTTTTGTTTTATACCAACCGAGAAAATAAAGTTTTGATTTCTTAAATGTTGCAATGGAATAGCTGAACATTTATTACTAAATTAACAGAATAAATATTTACGGCGTCATTAAATAAGTTTTCATATTTCATTTTCATGTGTTAGAACAACAAAATATGTATTCAAACATACTACCCACGCTACGAGCATCACGTAACATACAGCATGAAAAGTAAAAGATTTGGTCAAGATATGGAATGAAAGAGTATGAGACTAAGTCAAAAGATAAACAGGATATCTGGTCCGTTGTCTCGCGTCCGAGTATCGGGTGTCGCGCTGCACTGAGCCCCTGATATATGGAGGTTTCATGCCATCTGGCAGGCGCGCGTGCACGTTTGTCGGGATTCGATTCCGATCTTAAACGTCAACTTTACTGTCTTTAAGAGATTTATAGTCACTTTGTAAAACATTGAAACCGTATTGTAAATGCGTTCACGTAATCGTTTTCGGCCAAGAACATTAGATGTAGTTACTTATATTGGTTGAACTATCATGTTGCTTGCATGTTTGAGTTTTAATTGGAAAAAAGGGCCTCGTTTTTACAATTAGGCTTCCTGAACCGACATATTTCTCAAAGCCGTGATATGTTTGAAGAAAGGATTGCGGCTCAGTTGATACTTTTATTTGTGTATAAGTAGTATTTTAATGAATGAAGATATTGCTGCGACGCGACGCTTTCAGCAATATTGTAAATTATGGTCCACAATGAGCTGGGATACAATTTTGTATTATGAATGGAATACACGATAATTGTGTTCGGTGGGAATAAATGACGGCACATTAACAATGGCGGTGACAGCGGCAAAGCCTGTTTCTTGGAAGACGAGGAGTAAATGGTGCGTGCGCGTCTCCCCCCCTCCTCTCATCCCGTCCCGGGCAGCCGTGTTCATTCTGTTACGTTACTTGATTAACTTTTTACGGCCGCCTTCGTCGACTAGAATTCGTTAGGAATGGGCTTCACAAGGCATTCACGACGCGTGTCTAGTAGAATAAGCTCGTTTACAATCACGTTCTTCGAATAATAAACTAGCACGTGTTACTACTGAGTAAACATGCTATTGTGCTATCGGTCTACAATTTATCGGGAACGTTGTTATAGTTTGCTATCATACTTAGTGATGGATGTGTCGTGTCTATGACGAGTTGAAGTGAGTATTCTTATCATCCCCGATGCAAACAAATGAGGTCAGGTCGAGCTAATTAGTATGACGGGATTGACGCGCGCGTGTATGACTAGAATGTGCTTCGTTCTGAGGAACTTCTGGAGCGTTAAGCGACGGTATTCTTCAAAAAAGATGCATCAAGAACTTTCTTTCGTGGTCGACGATGCGTTGGCTCCATATGTCTACCCTAGTGGCTCACAAGCCTGTTCGTTAGTGGAATAATGACAAAGCGTAGCAAGCTTAACATGCATGGATATTAAAAGATGCTAAATTTTACTACTAATTAAAAAGAAATCAAATATGGTCAGGGTAACTTATTCTGTTATGAATTCTTAAGCAGATAGGTCCATCATTAGTGGTAAGGAACCTTAGATTTAATAATCTTACAATATTTTTCATTCATTAAATTACTTTACAGAAAGAAAGCTTCAGACCTATCCGATGCTCTCCTACGTATAAAAGTAGTGAATAAGCTATGAGGTAAAAGTGGCTTGGCGGCGGTATCTAAACCAAAGACAAATAAAATACTCTCTCTATATAAACAGACTAAATTCCTTAGAATCGCTGTACAAAATGTACATTACAAAAGCCATCGATACTTTGTTTAAGATGTTTCATAATCATAACAAAAGAACGGGAAGTCCGGTATAATTTACTTAATCAATAGATGGCTTACACAAACTGCCAGGAACTAGATATTTTCTCATAGTTTCCAAAGGCAACGTTTAAACAACAAGCATCAAGTTTTAATGAATCCCGCGAGCTCCGTGCGCTATCTCGATCCGGTCACCGGAGTTCGGAAAAACTATAAAAGGTTTAAGCTCATTGCCCCGTTTTTTAAGAGGTTTGCGCGGAATATATTAAATTAAATTCCCAATTATATTTACGATTGTTTGACTTGGCAGAATATCATCAGTGATAAGGGAAACCTTTTGTTATGCTTTATTATGTATGTACTTAAACGGATGTCCATGGGTCATAGTGACTTACCATTATGATCCAGTGAGATGGACTCTATACTTATACAAAAAACGTACCTATATAACGTAAGATCGTATGTAGAACCCCGCAGGAGTGCCGCGCTCATTGCCTATTTTGCAACCTAACAAGTATTTATACTTAATAGCAGTTGACAGCTGCTTTGTGTTGGAAGAGCTTAAAGATTCTAAAGGAATTTTATTTTAATATATTTCAGCACTTGCTCCATCTCATTGCTGTCATCTTATAATCATCTGTCATCTTATAATCATCTGTCATCTTATAATCATCTGTCATCTTATAATCATCTGTCATGTTATAATCATCAGGAGAATATGTCTCTATTGACCATAACCACTCAATTATCTTATTTGGTATTTTGCTTGTTATTTTACTAAGGAAATACGAAAAAATAATGATAGAGCAAACTTTTTCTTAAGTATATAACTAAGGATCTGACGCTAGAGCTGGCAGCGGCAAGCTATCGAGCTACATCGCCTTCACGCAAGTTTTTAATTAATTATTATTGATAAAGACCAGCATTATTTAAGTATCGGATGCTGTTAAACGAAGTGTAATATTCACATTAAAAAAATATAAGCCACCTCTTCGATAACATACCTAATATTTAATGTTAGATAAATTTCATAGATCTTAAAGATGATGTTTATTTACGTTGGCATCTCTTTTTATTTCACATCATGAGTGATAAAACGTAATATTATTTTGGTAACGATTGTAAAAAAACCGTTTTATTCGTGGCCAAAAGTACAATCAGGTTTTTATCATATTATCATCAGGTGGTATACCTGTTAGTTAGTTAGTTTTGTCGTTAGTACAAAATCACTCAAAAAAAAGTTAAAAGCATTTCGGGAATAATCGGAAATAAACCAGCAAGTTTTACATCACTCGTTCTGTTAATGAAGACAAACAACGCTGTTACGGCGCAGAGCGCGCGGGAGTAATGCTGCAGGTATATACAAAATGTCCAAATCGATTCATGACGTTAACGCCAATTATTATGCTGTCCGTTTGTTTTCATTAAATACTCAAATAAATTAAGTGAATACAGAATTGAAAAAGGCGTTGCTTTACGTGTACTTTTTGCCAGTGTAAATGTAAATTGCCCAGATGGAAGAACAATGCCTAACGGCATTTTCTCTGAATACAATTTTTAAATAAGTTTTTCTAGCTATGGTACTCAATTTTTTACATCTTTTGGGCCTATTATTTTACAGTCTTGTAAATATTTTCAAAATTTAGAACAGGCTTATGCTTATTTTATATAAGAATCGATTTGAAACTATTGTCTTTGACTTTGAATTTGACTCTATTAGTATTACACACATATCCAAAAATAGAACACTCAAGAAACACACTCAAACAGACCTCCGTCCGAGAACATCCTCTGGTAGATCTCGTCGCAATCTGTGGGAAGCACAACGAGACGTCAATTATGCGTAGAATTATACTTAATCTTTTAGAAAATTCATACAACTCTAACAGGGCACCATGTAATGGCGATTTTGCTTTAGTAGATGTACCAGTATACTTAAAAAAAACTGTATGTTTCTCTATTTGTTCCGTTGATTCAATCTTCTTGTAACATACAAATCTACACAAACATAAAACCACTATCACTTTTATTATAAGCAGTAAACTTGTAAAAGGCGTCGAACTTAAGATGAAATCAAGAACGAGTACCTACTACACTGAACATTACACCCACAAGAAAACTAGAAACAGCTTTTACGAGTTCCTTCCAGTGCAAAAGTGTTTACGTCACCTGAATTTCCAATTTCCCTAACTTGTGCATTTCACGCGGATTGTTCCGTTTCGAGTGGCATTCAATAAGAGAAACGTTATTGACCCCCTTCCGCACAAGACATTAGCGCGCTGGCGCCGCGCCAGCTGACCCCTGCCCGCGCCAGCGAGCTCCCGGAATTATGAGAAAATCATTCTGCTACGTGAAAGCTTGTAATGCTCCATTAGTCTAAAATAAATTTCGATATCAATTTCCTCCGACGCACAGATACTTTTGTTATATCATTTAAACCTAGCCCAGAGCACGCGCGGTTACTCTGCGCTGCAGATTTTAGAACATAAGAAAAAAATCCGATTATATGTTTTATTTTTTAAATACATGGATCGTTTACAATTAAAGATTTTTTGAAAATACAACGCTGCGGAGTACGTATGAAGTTGTTTCTGAAACTTGAACTTAATTGCTTAAAATTATCTCGCAAACTGGACATCGGATACTTTGACTGCTCCTACCTTATTTTTTACAAACTAACAATAAAACGACAAGAATAAATAAAAAGGAAAACACATATGCAGTACACAAAGCGGTGTATTTTAATCGAATATCGGGCAATCTGTCGCATGCGAATCCGTTTATTTAGCCTCACACAATCGGTGACGGCTTACAACAAATCGGCGCGTCCGCTCCGCGCGATTAATTCCGCGCGCGTCCGATGCGATAAATATGTTAAACTGCACCACGACAATGGCCGCCCGTTTGTAGCGGACGGCGACGCGGCGCGATACAATGCGACGCGTTTATTATTGTTTCATTGAAAATCCATCACGCTATTACGACAGTAGAACAAATATACTCGGCGAATCGTGAAGGAGTCGCGTTCGATTTCGTGATACGGTTTGAAATATAAAATATCTGAATACTGTTTGTTTAAACAAAACATAACAGTCATGAATAAGATCAGAGAAGAGTAAGTTAATGTGAAGATACAGTTATCTTAAGTAACACCAGTGTGTTTACGTAAAAATGTCATATAAAGAGATGAAGAATTCGTTTGTTCCCTTATTAGTATCTCTGTTGCGTATTGCCGAGGATAGTAAGAGGAATATCTACTTCTTTGGTTTTGTCCGATACAAAACGAGAGCAACCGTAACCGTGCCTGAAACTGTACAACTGAGCACAAGATAAGAGAGCGCTGTCTATTGCCTCTGCCTTTTGGAAAATCCTAAATTTTGCTCGCATGTTACATTAATGTCTGGTCATAAAGAATAAAGATTCCCAGACTCTACGAGATAATAGGTTTTAACATAAAGCCAAGTATAAACATTTTCGCGCTATTCCCATAGCTTGTTATCGAATCCAGAAAGCCTCCAGGATTATCCTGGTTTATGAATGTAGGTTGTGTTTTAAAATGAAAATAGAGAAAATTTGGCAAAATTCAGGCTAGTTCCCATTCTCCTAATTGTTCATTTTCATGCGAACAATGTTATATTAATTTGCATAAATTGATGTTACTTTTACGTAGCCGCGGGATATTGATAATTATGCTGAGGCGTATTCCGATTATGCTAATATATTCATAAAGCCTTTAGATCAAAGCGAAATTATGGGCTTTATTGCGAAATATTGTTTTTACCAAGTTAAATATGAACAAACTATGATCACGAGTATCAGTTTCTGCTTACCTTGAATTCATTATACTATCAAAGCGTTTTATGGGTTATTTAATAATTAGTAATACGATCGTAGGATTAAAGATAAAATTTGGATCCACAAACTAATAAATCTTAAATATTCAAAAACCATTTTTAAACTTCCGAAGACATTAGGACCCATACTGAATCATACGAAACAAGGTACAACAAGCAACACTCACCGACAACGTGCAGCGTCACGAAGAAGGAGCGCACGGGCTGCGTGGAGACCTGGCACTCGTAGACGCCGGCGTCGCGACTGCTGCGCCCACTTGATCTGCAGCGTCCAGTCGTCCGTCTGCGGCGAGTGCG
>DWTF01000614.1:0-11120 GCA_018250225.1 Udranomia kikkawai
ACTTGTTTGTTAACTAGTAGACATTCCAAAGATTCCAGGCACAGCCACCTTCCCAATTCCAGCGTCCGACCAGCTCGATGGTACCATAATATTGCATTGTCATTGGTCCTTGACATATAAACTTTAAAACAAATCTAACATTTTAAAGTGCTTCAAAATCATGTTCAAAAATGGCGTTACATACAAGCCAAGCTAAGATAAACGTGTTAAAAAATACAAAGTTTTATGGGAGTATTATTAAATATTGAACTCGCTGTCCACGCCAAGCCAAAATCTGCACACCTTTATTTGTCTTATATTTGATAGATATTGATGCCATGATAGTATTTGGATATTAGAATGTTGGTATAGAGAAAGAAATAGAAGAGCTGGTCACCGAATGGAATGTCATGGGAGAATTCAAAGCTCAGAGGCTTCTTCGGATGGGCTGCCTAGTATAGTGCACGATCGTCATGCCAGAAAAACATAACTTAACTAGCCAGTCCACATATTGCTGGGAGGACGTCGTTAAAGAAGACCTGCGGGAACTGTGAGTTGCAGACTGGCATGAGGTGGCTCAAGACCGGCGATGGCATTATCTTGTTTCGGAGACCAAGACTCCCATCGGGTCGCAGCACCAAAGGAGTAAGTAAGTTTTCAAGTAATATGATTTCAAATACATAGTGATAGGATATACATAACCATTCAGCATTTGTGTTAGTTCAATTATGAATGAAATACAATTTGATTAAATCATTCGTTTTAAGAAAATTGTAGGAAAGCGTGCAGCCTGTCTCTAATACGTAACAAAATTTGAAAACATTAACCTTCAAGTCGTAATTATGGAACTTCTTAAAACTTTGCTCTTTTCGTTATAACGTTGCACAGTCAGAATCCTTCAATGTAATAATTTTAATACGTAGACCGTTTGTGATCCAAATATTTCTATTCCTAATTATCGTTAACAAATAATAACATCAATGTTTTTGAATGTTTTTCGGATGAATTAAGAAAGCAAGAGGTATTAGGGATACGGTTATATAATTAATACCAATTAAAACCATGTACTTATTTGAAATATTTTATTTAAATCTCCTTTGCACAGTTGTACAGACAGCTAGACCGTAGTTTTCGGCGAAACATAAATAAACTGATAACATATTGTAATTTAATTGACATTTTATTTAGTGATCAACTGCATCAAATTAGTCAATTATCTGAAATAATTCAATAAATTGCTAATGGTTTAAAGAAATATGTATCACTATTGCTATAAAATTTAATAAATAAGAAAATATAACTACAACCTGCATTTACAGAAGAAGGTTGGTACGAATGAATGCAATCGCTCGCCTTCGTCTATCTCGATTTGAGACGATCACAATAGTCTTTTAAACTTTCGTACAAATCTAAATCTGCTGATTTCGATTAATGACCTTTCCTAGCACTTTTTATATCAAAAGTTATAAAAGATCCTATAATATTCTTTTATCTTTTGTCATATTGTAAAAGTTCTTCACAAAACGCTTATACTTTATTAAGTAGGTAAGTGCTAGTGTAACTTACACGAATTAGAGAAAACAAGATAAAAATGTCACTTTCTATAAGACGTTAAGAAGGAAAAGCGTCGGCCAAGGCCATAGCTAACAGTGATGCATCGACCGACACTTTTCGATTTCGATTTGAGGGACCTTTTTACTTCTAAATTAAAATAGTCACTGGTCTCAAAACATGGCTTAAGTACTATACACCTAAAATATATAAATTATTACAAATTAAGTAAGGCATTTACAACATCAGGGATCCTTAAGATTTACTTCACATTTACACGATACTAGACACTTATTGTAACATCGTGTAAAAATAAAGAATTGACTAAACTTATATCGGTAAATCATTTTAAGTTTACATGTTAAATGGTCAAGATTTCGGCGATCTAATGGGACCCACGAAGCTTTAACTTTATTTTTAAAATCGGTTGCACAAAATGTTAGCTCCGTTTTGGCCGCTAATAAAAATATTATGAATACTTCGTTTATAAACGCATTTTTACCACCTAGGACTATCGTTTGGCACTGACTTTTGTAAAATGATATTTACTAGTTTGCCTTAATTACCATAAGACTCAAACTGTAAATCTGATTCAGAAAATTATACATACAATTATTTTAATCACAGTCACAGTTAATTTTATGATAGTGGGTTGTGCGTGCCATGGGATATTTTGTGGGAAGTTAATAATTATTATTAATATCAATACTACATATGACACGAAATCTTAAACTACACCATCGCGAAATTTGAGCATTATTCTTGTGCATAGAAGAATACATAGAAATGATTATTATCACCATAGATTGTTTTATCCTTGTGATGCTCTCCTCATGTTGGTCAGTGTCAGGAGATATTTCACCTTCGCCGTTTCGCGGAAACAGCGGCAGCTATCATTTGCCTTAGCATTGGTTCTGGTGTACATGCCTTGGGATCACACTTCATCTGTCCGTCACCTCCACACCTGAAATTAAAATTGTAGGTCAAATTATAGAAACACATAATTACATGAATGTATGGATACTTTGTGCTAAAGGTGGAGAATCTAGCTTTCAATTTTGAATATAACTTTGTAATAAGAAATATTATTGTTTAATCTTACATCATTATGATATTAGAAGTGATACACGTGATATACATATTATATTTAAATAATAAATCATGATAAATTTATAAAAATAATTTGATTGATAAATAACTTACGTGCACATGTAGACATGGTCCTGATGATGCTCTAACTACTTCTCCAACTTTGTATGTATGTCCCTTTATTTGACAACCCCTTCTTTGCGCAGCGCCTTTGTATGCGTGGGGGAAAAAGTGTGGCGGCAATGTTGTAGTCGTGGTAGTTGTGGTCGTCGTAACATTGAGCGTCGTCGCCATTGATACTGGACATTCGTAGCGTGGACAACAGAATCCCTGGATTGGTTCTTCGTGGCATCCATGAATTGGAGGAGGACAACTTTGTTGTAAACAAATAATATCACTTCTAAAGCAGAAACAGAAATCACATGGATCGTCTCTCGGTATTTGTTGGGCTGATACGTACACTTTGCCTCCATAACGGCAAGTACCTGGTCCGAAAGCTTGATCTTCTTCGACATAGTCTGGTTCTTGGCCGTATCCGCTGGTACCACTTGGTGGGAAGTCTGGCGATGAAATTTCTTCAGTTGGCTGAATTTCATTAAGTCCGGGCTTAGGCAATTCAGGCGCGGTTGTGGGAGGGTATGATTCAACGGGTTTTTCTTCAGGTTTAGTAATTTTATCATCAAGGACAGGCAAATGTGCAGTAGTATCTTCGGGAGTTTTAACTGTGGTTACCTTTGTTATCGTTGGTATTAATTCATCTTCAGGAGCAGTTGCTTCATGTGGAATTTCTGGTTTCATTACTTTTTCAGTATCTGCATCTGTGTCTATCTGTTTGTTATCAGTGGAAGTATCTACTTTAGAATCTTGTGTTGTAGGTAATACTGTTGAACTTTCTTCAGAAGGTACAATGTGAACGTTTTCTCCAGGTTCACCTTCAGATAACGTTGGCATCAACTCTGATATCGATACTACCTCGGTTGTGGTTTCGGGTTTTTGAGGAAGCTCTTCGCTTGCAATGGAGACTGTCGGATATACACTGGATTGCTCTTGTGATACAGTAGATATTTTTTCAGTAACTGCTTCCTCTACTGGGTGTTCTTCGTGGAAATCTTCTTGTGTAGATTTATCTGTGACAACATCTAAAGGTTGGTCTCCACGTTCTGTTTGGTAACTTTCAGGCATTTTTGTTGTGTACTTTTCTACAGGTGCTACCGATGACTGATCATCGTCAGTCTTTGTTGTGTGTTCTTCTAGTTCTACAAGGTAAGGCGTGGTTTCAGATGACGAATATATTGATTCATCGGAAGTTGGTTGTTCTGCAGAAACGTCCGGCTTTTCATCCTTTGGCTGATATGGGGTGGTTTCAGGTTCTTTACTGACTATTATAGGTTCATGTGGTGTGGAAGATTCATGTGATTCAGGAATAAGTGATTCAGGTGTTTGAGGTATTGAAGCTTCTGTTACCTCAGGCATCAGATCTTCGGGTACTTCCGCTACTGAACCCTCAGTTACTTCGGGTACTGAAGATTCAGTTTCTTTAGGTATAGAAGCTATTGTAGCTTCAGGTGCTATATTGTCTGTAGCGTGCGGTACTGATGCTTCGGTCACTTCAGGAATAGACGATTCTGTAGCCTCTGGTCTCGAAGTTTTTGTAGTTTCAAGTTCTGAAGCTTCAGTTGTGTCAGACTCAGAAGTTTTGTTTTCCTCAGGCACAGAAAGGTTGGTTTCCTCAGGCAAAGAAGGTTTGGTTTCCTCAGATACTGGTGCACTAGTTAATTCAGATTCAGGGGACTTTGTGGCGTCATCTGGTATGTCTTCAATCACTTCATGTTCCTTTTCTTCTGATCCTTTAGTTACTTGAGGTTCATCAGATTCAGTAATTTCATGCACAGAAGAATCAGTCTGTAAAGGAACTGAAGCTTCTGTTACTTGAGGTACTAATGCTTCAGTTGTCTCAGGTTCTGACGTTTCGGATATTTTGGTTCCTGTTAGCTCCGTTTCTTTCGACACAGAGGTTTCAGTTTCCTTTGATGTGGTAGTTACAACTTCAATTTGCATAACACTTTCAGTATCTTGTGATACAGCAGATTCAGTTACATATTCGTGTGATACAGGATGATCCGAAGATATTTCCTCTGGTACCGTCTCTACAGGTATATTGACCAAACCATCATGAATCTTTTCAGTCGTTTCAGCTTTTTCAGTTACACTTGTAAGAGGTAATTCTGTTTGTAATTTTTCATCACTATAAACTTCTGTTGGTTTTACACTTTCAAGTTCATTGTTCGTCTCTGTTTCAGTAGGCGTCCCTTGGTCTTCATGTGGTTTCTGAATTTCTGAATCAGCGTGTACTACAACAGGCCCTTCAGTAACTTGTGAAATCGGAATTACATGTTCCGCTTCTGGTTGTTCATATGTAGGCACTGTTACAATGTCCTTTTCTGTTACGTTTATATCCTCCGTAGTGTCAGAATGTGCTATCCTTTGTGTTACTGAGAATTCTTGCTCCGTTGTAATTTGTTCTATGGACATGTCTTGCTTTTCTGTAGTGACTTGTTCAGCGAAAACGGTACTGTCAGGTGATAGGGTCTCTTTATGAGTTTCTTCGCTTTCCGTAATCTTTGAACTTTCAGTAGTTAAATATTCAGGAGCATTAGAGATTGTTTCATCTTTTACCGCGGTAAAATCGTGATAAACTGGAGTTGTTACGTCATTTTCTTTATCAAACGATTGAATTGATTCAGTAGATTTTTCCTGATATTTAGTGGTACTATGAATTTCGGCATCGGGAATTATAGTTTGTTTTGTGAGTCCTTCTGTAGTAATATTTTCGTCTTTTTCAGAAGTATCCTCATCATCCTTGCTCGGTTTATCTTTAGACGATTCTTCTTCTTTTTCAAATGTTTCTTCTGTTGATCTGATTGGGGATTCCTCAGTTATAGATTCATGTTCTTGAACCGTAGACTCAGTTACACCCATTCCTGGTTCTTTTTCTATTATACTTGTATGGTCTTCACTTTCAATGAATTTTCTTTCAGTAGTCGCCTCTAAATTATATTGATCTTCTTTTGTAACCTCTTTCGTGATGTCTTCTGTAGCTAGTTTATCTGGAGTTATTGCCTCTGATTCGTGATCGATGGTGCCAATTGTTCCAATAGTTACAGGAACAGTAACTTCAGGTGATTTTGTAAACGTTTCTTCATTGACTGTTGTTAATATTTCTTGCGGTGAAATATCAACAGTATCTTTCTTATTCGTATCTTCTTCATATTCAGTAGTTGGAACTAATTTTTCACCCACGTCAACTGTATCTAACTTAGTATCGTGGGTATATGTTACAGTTGTTTCGCGAAGGTCTACTACTTTAGGCGTTGTGTTTTCAAATGTAACGGTATTCGTCACTGCTTCTGAAAGAATATCTTTTTCGGTATAGGTTGGTATTTTCGAATCTGATGTGGTTAATTGTGGAGATTCTGTAACTGGTTTTTCCGTCTCGTCAGTTACAGGTTTCTGTACTTTTTCCTCGGTATCTATTATTTCTGACTCTGTCGCAAGTGTAACTGTTTGGATTTCTTCATCTTTGTGAGGTTCTTCCGGCTGCACCTCGTGAGTTCCTGGGGTGAGTATTTCTTCGCCTTTATCGGTTGTTTCTGGTTCCATCTCAAGCATAACAGTAGGTGTTTGTATTTCTTCTTCTGTATACGATTTCTCCGTCTCTGTTTCTTCAGTAACAGGGATCTTGATTTCTTCTTCTATAGATGGTTTTTCTGATTCTATTTCATGAGTAGTAG
Organism: Udranomia kikkawai; assembly: GCA_018250225.1. Classification (NCBI taxonomy): domain Eukaryota; kingdom Metazoa; phylum Arthropoda; class Insecta; order Lepidoptera; family Hesperiidae; genus Udranomia; species Udranomia kikkawai. The sequence continues at coordinate 6,411 of DWTF01000614.1, forward strand.
GTGTTTCTATTTCTTTCTCTGTATATGGTTTCTCCGTTTCTATTTCATCAGTAACTGGTGTTTGGATTATTTCTTCGGTATTTTCTGATATTTCTGGTTTTTCTGGTTCTACTGCCTCGGTCACAGGTACTTTAATATGGGGAATTTCTGTCGTTATTTCTGTAACAGATTCAGGCATGATATCTTCTGAAACTGATGTTATACGTTCTCCTGCTTCTGTAACAAATACCATGGGAGTTTCTGTATGTTCCTTATCTTCTTTAACGACATGGGTTGGTTCAGTCGATATTTCTTTTTCAGTAAGTAATTCTGTAACTAATTTTGTATCTTTATGTTGGTATTCAGTTGTTATTTCAGGAGAAATATTCTTTTGAGTCTCACTTTCATTCGCATCCGCTGGTGTTTTTAATTCTTCATCAATGATAGCGTGCTGAATAGGTTTAGTAACATGATCCTCTGGTAAAATTGTCTCTTGTTTTTCTGGATGTTGTTGTGCAGTTATATATAATTCTGGTGAAATTGATGCTGGAGTTTCTTCTATCTTATTATCTTGTAAGACCACTGGAGTCGTATCTGTTTCTACAGCTGTATCAGCATACTCTGTGACAGTTGTTTTATCATCTAAGTCTGTTTGTTCATCAGTTGCTGGTAACATTGAAGGTTCTGTGCTTTCTTTATTTTTATGTTCATCAATATCAGGTTCTACATTGACTTGTGTATCTTCTTGTAAACTGTTGGGTTCTGTATCTGGTTGTTTCGAAGGCTCTGGTATAGCAGTTTCACTTTCTACTGGTTTTGTGGGCTCTGTCGTTTTTTCCTCAGTCATATCGGGTGAAAATACTGATTCGTCAGATATTGTTGAAATAATTTCAGGCCGTAAAGTATTTTCTGCACTGATATCTGTATCAGAAGTTTCCGTTTCGGAAATTGTCTCCAATTTTTCTTCAGTGTCTACAACTGCGGTTTTAGTAGTTGCCTCACTATCGGTGATTGAAGATTCTTTACCTGTTGTATCCTCTTGGAATGGTGTTTCATGGACTATTGGTTCAGGATACTCATCTAATGGTTTCATAGTTTCTGAAGCAATCGTTTTGTCATCAATAGGTTTAATTGTAGCTTCTTGTAAGCCTGTAACAACATTTTCAGTATATGGAGTACTACTATCTCTGATATCAAAATCTTCAGATTTTTCGGTGTTTTCTAAAATTGTTTCACCATGATCACTCATTGAAGAAGTAACATAGCTCTGATAACCTTCGGGGGTTGTATTCTGTACATCGGAATCTATATTATTTGTTTCAGGTTGATTATTATCTTCATGTTGCACTGTAATAGACGATTCAGTATTTTCTAATACGTTATCGATACTTTCAGATGGAATAGCTGTTGCTTGTAAAGAAGGTGAATCTTTTTCTGTAACATATGGTTCGGGTGATGTTGTTTCAGATTGTACTTTTTCAGTAGTTATACTAGGATAATCTGTATAACTTTCTTCTTTGTGGTGATAGTCATTAATTTTATCTGTGGTTATTTCTCCTTGTTCACTCTCAGCTAATTCAGATTTTTGGGTAGTATATAATACAGGACTTTCAGTAACTTTAACAAGCTCATCTGTTTGCTTAGTATCTTCAACCTTATCTTGCGTTTCAGTAGCTATATCATACTCTTCTTTCAGTGGAATCTCGGTTGTGACAGCGAATTCGGCTTCAGTACGATCGTTTTCCTGACTTACCGTTATTGTTGGTTCGTGTTCTTCAGCACTAGGTGTCTTTACTTCGTTTATATTCGTTTGCGTTTCTGGAGTTTCTGTGTAAATTTCTTGTTGTTTAGTATAGTCATGTTCAGATATTTCTTTTTCATCAGTGGCTATTGTTGGTAATGGTTCAGCTATGCTATTTGATATAGTACTTATATCCACTATTGGTGCTTCAGTAGAATATTTCTCGTATTGGGTAACGTATGGAATATCTGAAGATGTTTCTTTCACTGCCTGTCCAAGAGATTCTGTTACTTGTTCGTCGAATTTAGTAGCATAAGTTTTTTGATCCGCAGGCTGAGTCTGTATATATATTTGAGTTGCTGTTTCTTCTATTTTCGTTATATGTGATTCAGATGTATAAGATTCTTGATTTTCAGTTACGTGATGGATAATTTCAGTAATACCAATTGATGTTTCAGTTGTTTTTTCACTTAGTTCTGTGATTTTTTCTATGTCTTGTAATTCTGGTGATTTTGTATCATACTCCTCAATTTTTTCTGTTGCTGATTGCGATTGGTCCTTTATAGATGATTCCGTAGTTAATTTACTCGATTCGTCTTGTACTATCTCTTTCGTAATACAATCTGTTCCAGAACATTCTGGTTGTGATGTTTCTTGTGTATGTTCTTTTTGTTTACAATTTTCCTCGGTGCATTCAGTTGGAACCTTCTCTTCATAATGTACTGAAGTTTCACATTCCTGACCTTCACAAGTCGGTTTAGATATCTCAGGTGCGTCACTTACTTTGCAACCTTCTGGATCTTGGCAATCAGAACTTTTATCTATTGGTGTACTTTCAGATCCTGTGCCACAGTTATTTCCTTCACACGTTTCTGCTTCAGATGGTTGGCATCCATTTTCATTGTTGCAAATATGTTCACTTGTAGTTGGCTGCTCACATTTTCCATCTGTGCATGCCTCTTTAGGGGGTAAACATGATTCGCCAACACAGTCGCCAGTATCTTCAGTGCAAGCACCATCTTTACATTCTTTTACTTGTTCATCGGTTTGAGATTTGCAATTTTCGGAATCACACGGTTCCTGTGACGTAGGAGTTATTATTTCTTGTTTACATTCATCTCCATGGCAATGACTTTCAGTTTTATCAGATGGTGGTTTTGGACTTTCAGTCCCAGACATTTGGCTATGCGATTCAGGTGGAATAGTTTCGCGAGAATGGCACACATATGTCGGACAGCATGCGTCTGGAGTATCATATATAGGTTGACAATCATTCATATTTTCCATATGCTCTGGTGGAGGGCTACATATTATTGGATCACATTTGACAATACTACTGACACATTTACAACTTGAGTGACAGTTGTTAATATTTGGTACGTTAGAGTTATTCGTATACGTAATACCATTGAGAAGACAATCACCTTCACCCTGGAATTCGACCAGGTGGCAATATTGGCAACATCTCTTCATCAACTTCATTTTCAATAGGATTTGCTGATGTTGTTTCTATGGATTCTGTTACCTGCTTACTTTCAGTAGTTGTTACTAGTTTTACTTCATCTTCAGGCTTAATAGAGGTCGCGGGCTCTGGTTTTTCCTTAATATCTGGCTCATATTCAGAATGCTCCTTTGAGGCTTCGGTTGTGGTAACTTCCGTTTGTGATGTATCACCTAGTTTCGTCTCTTCAGCAGATTTTTCAGTTGTATATTTATCTTCTTGTTCATCTAATGAACTTGTCTCCGAAATTGAAGAAACTAGAATTTGTGGTGTTGTTGATTTTTCAATGTTATCAAAGGCTGCCGTTTCTGTTTTTCTTTCTGGTATGACTGTTGTTGTTTTTGTATCTTGGATATTCATATCATCATCTTTAGGTACAGATTTAGTAGTTGATATTAATTCATCTTCCTTTGATATGAAACTATCTACCTCTGTAGGTGAATGATGATCAGAAACGGTTGTTTTATAATCAAACACATCGGTTTCTTTCATTTCATCAGTCAAAGTAGATTCTGTAGCGGTAACTGGTTCGTGTGCAATTAATGTAGTTTTCTCTCCCAAGCGAGAGTGAGGAGTAGTCTCTTCTAATTCATCTGGTACGGTGTTTTGAGCCTTATCTGGTTCCATTGTGCTAATACTAGGCTTATAGGACAGCTCGGTTGGTGTATAACCTTCATCAATTATTGGTGTTTGTTCTTGCGGTGTATATATTCCTGTCGTATCCAAAGGCGTCGCTTGTTCTTCACCACTTCCTTCAAACATTGGTATATCAGTGTAAGGCTCGTCAGGTTCATTTCTATATCCACTACCCTCCGTTCTTCTTGGCGGTGCTGATGTAGTTGCCATGTCTTCATGTGTCATGTCCGTTGCAGATTCTGTCACAAGTTCATCACCTTCACATATGTACGTGTCAGGGCAGCATTGACCTTGGCGAGGAGGAAGTGAAGTACAATTTTTGCCTTCGTTTTCCATGGGTGTGCCACATTCTTGGACTACGCATACAATGTCTCCTTTCATGCAATAGCAATGCTCACATGCTTTTTCAGTCTTTATTAAGGCTCCATCTGCGAATATTTGATCATCGTGAACACAGTCTTGGCTTAATTGAGTGACGGGCGCCAAAGTTGTTGTCGTTAATAAGAAGCCAGGAGTCGGTCGAACAGTTGTTGACATATCATCCAAGAGCAGCATTTCATCTTCTTCGTGATCTGGAATATAAACATAATCAATCAAATTTCATCATTAAAAGCTATACAGATTATAAAAATAATGAAGTAAAATTTTGCTCTAAGTTTTGATATTAGAATTGTTACGCTAGAATGCAAAATATTTTTAATTTTTTTTGATAATCTGCAAACAATTTCTGCTTTGGTGAAAAACGGATCAAATACTATGCCGTGTGTACCCAAAGAAGACAGCGATAGACTTTGTATATGAATAGTGATCGATATGGTGTAACTGTATGATTATGTAATTCCAAAAGTTTAGT
>DWTF01000615.1:0-11111 GCA_018250225.1 Udranomia kikkawai
ACCTAGTTCTTTTTTAACAGGGTGGCTTTTCATCTGCGGATGAGTTAAATGCGGATGAAAAGCCACCTAAGCCTTAATTCTCACATTCACATCGCAACGTTTCCCGTTAAAGTAATTTTATCTGCACAACAACAGTTAACGAATATAGGCGCTGGTAAGGAAAAAGATAACCAACTTAACATTTTTAATTTTCTTTTTACACCTGACGAAGGATCAGGCTGGTCACTTGATGTTAAGAGGTCATTGCTGTCTAGAGACATGCAACACTAGAGGAGTCGTAAATGCATCGCCGGCTTTGAAGGATCTTTTGCGTGCTACGTTTAAAGAACCCCAAGTTATGATGTTTTACGAGTAGAAGGAAGTTCATTTCACTGTTGACAACTCCTCTATATACTTTTTACTAATGATAATAATTTTTAGAAATTAATGAACCATTTTCATCTTACTAATTATAAATAAATATTTAAAAACATAATCTAAGATTGCAGTTTACATGTGATCTAAGTTTTTGTTTAACTATATTTTATCAGACACTACAGTGGCATACGAGAAACTGCAACGCAAAATTACAACGATGTGTATTAAGTATTAAAACTCACTAGACGCGACACTACAGAGACCAGAGTACTTCATTTAATTTTAATTACACGTGAGTTGCTACCCGTGGACGATGAATATTTAATTTTAATGTCATGCTATGTTTCTTGATGGGCTGCAACCACAGAAAAGGGGAGTGTGGTTACACCCTTATCTAAATTCCCACAGATGGGCTACCAATTTGTCGGATGTCACCACTAACAGACAAGGTTTAACGACGTTTTAATTCTTATTCGCTAATATACCTCAAATATTGCACTAATTCAATTTGTAATTCACAGAATTATCGTGAGTTTCTAGGTTAAATTATACTTGAATAGGCTCCTTAAAATTAGTACGTTATAATACGTCATAAAACCTGTAACCCTTAATTAAAAACTTGGTAAAAAAATCTTTGCAAAAATAACACTATGCTTCGTCGGTTTCAGGAATTCCATTTCCAAATGCAATTATTTTTCATGTAGCCCCTAATGGATACAAATTAACACGTGCAAAGCCAGCAGCGATACAATCTATGTAAATGTATGTATATGTGTGTGTGTGTGTGAGGAAAAATAATGATGTAAGCACATTTGCTAAGATATACATACCTGACAGTAATTTTGTTGCGACGTGACTCCAACTCGTAAAGTTCGGGTAGAATATGGCCGGATTAAGTCTCGTGATTTGATTATAGCTAATGTCGACGCCTAACTGTGGAACTTGCCCGAGATGCTTCATGAACGAGGTCGGCAGTTTCGTCAACGAAGTCTTGGTTATTCTGATGAATATTTCCTGGCTTCCCGCGAACGGCTCGAACGCGTCGTCCGAAATCCTTTGCAGGCTCAAGCCTTTTATCTCCAAGTATCGTATTTTCCTCGCATCGATTCCATGAAGCTGATTATCCATAACCTCGGTCGTCCATTGAATCACTAATTTATACAAAGACGGAAGGGAGGAAGTGATGTTGGACAGGCGGAACGTCGAATGATTGATGGTAGACCACGTTTGTAGATGAAGCGACCGCAGAGATATCAAGGGACGGAAGGAATCTTGATCAACTATATCTAAATTCTTGAGTCCATTTAGATTCAAATGAGATAAATTACTTAAACCTTTGAAACTATTTGGCAAAATTCTTACTATAGGGTTGTACGACAGATCTAGGATGTTTAAATTCTTTAGGTGAACCCACATCTTTGGCACGATAGAGGTAACTCGATTATGGCTAAGGTCTAAGTGGCGAAGGTTCTCTAGACGTTTAACATCAGTCTCCTTAAAACTGTTAATGTAATTAGACGTCAAATTGAGACTAGTTAAGTTCGTCAAAGGTAGATAAGGCACTAACTTTAAACTTACATTTGCAAGATTCAAATGCCTCAACTTTGGGAGATTGTGGAACAGTTCCTTAAAGTTGGCTTTAATAGAATTAAAGCTTAGGTCCAATCTGCTGAGACCCCCTAGACTCGAAAACGTGTTATCAGACAAAACCGTCAATAAATTATGCCCCAAATTTACATTTAGCAAAAACTGTGTGTTACGAAATATATTGCTATCCAAATATTCAATTCGATTATGCGATAAGTCTAGGTATCTAAGAGTAAATCCAATCTGTGAAAAAGCCGTAACAGGAAATAATGATATATCATTAAAACTTAAATCTAGATGCTCTACAATAGTGTTTTTAAACACGTCCCTAGGAAGTAATTTTATATTATTGTGGTCCATTTTTAAATATCTTAGCTTACTTAGATTACAAAACTGTTCTACTGATAATTGAGTAATAGCATTGTAAGAAATATCTAATATTTGCAGGGATATAAGGTCTGTAAATGACTTTCGTTTAATAACACTAATGCTATTTTTATGTAGATCTAGTATTTCTAAAAAAGCTGATTCTCCAAAAACATCGTTTGAAATATGCGTAATTTTGTTGTGAGATAAAATAATTTGCCTTACAGAGGATTGTACGGCTATAAACAGGTTATTTGGCACATCATAAAAGTCATTATAGGAGCCATCAAAAATATTAATGGGAATCTCGGAGTCTCCTTCGATATACCTAATATTATTCCTACTTACATTTAAAGTGAATGTTACGTATCTATTAGAAACATTACTTAACGAGTTGAGAGACAAATATGTTAAGTTGTTTCCTTGAAGTTCGAGTATCTCGAGTTTTGGTAAATTTGCAAACGTTTCCATTTCCATTGAATCGATTATGTTCCCCGCGAGAGATAAATATCTTAAGTTGGGCAAGTTTGTGAAGCTGTGTTTAGTCAAGTTGTTGATTCGGTTATAAGATAAATCTAAGTTCCTCAACTCGGGCATATGTGAAAACGTTTTGCTGCGTATAAAACTTATAAAATTGTACGAAACTCTTATATTACTTAACGATAAAGTGACGTTATGTTCGTCATCTATTACTATATCTACAATCCTATTATAATCTAAATTCAGATATTTGAGATAAGGAAATGTCGCAATATCATTCAGTCGGAGAATATGAAAATCGTTATTATCGAATGAGAGCCAATTCAGATTTTCGAGCCCCTCATTTATTTCGAAGGGGAAATACCCGCTGAAGAGCGTCGATGAGAATTCCAATACGTGAAGGGAGCCAGTCAAGTTGGAAAATGCTTGCGGGTGTACGTAGTACAGGTCGTTGAAGCTCAAATTAATCTCCTTTACGGGCATAGTAGCTGGGAAAACGTTCTTATAAATCTGTGCAATCCTGTTACCTCTCAAGTTAATAGTTCCGAGAGAAGTGGACCAGTCTCGGAAATCGTTGGGTAACAAATTAGATATCCTGTTGTAGCTTAAGTCGAGATAACGAATGGAGCCAGGTTCGAGTGCTTGAAGAGCGGAGGGAATAGTCGTTAAAAAATTGCCGGCGAGCGAGAGCGTCTGAATTCGCCCTGGGAGCTGCGGAGATTCCTCCAACTGGTTGTAAGCCAGGGATAAATGTCGCAGCCGAGCGACCTGGGCCAGGCTGTCTGGCAAGCTGGATAATTTGTTGTGCTCCACTTCCAAATGCTCCAGAGAATTTTTCAAACTGAGAAACACGTCCCGGTGTATCGAAGTCAGCTTGTTGTAGGATATCGACAACCTCTCTATTCTGTTGCTTGCAAATAAAACTTTGGGAAAAAAGGTCAAGTCGTTGAGATCTAGTATTATCTGCCTAATTTGGACTTCCCGGAATATAAGGATTTCTGAGGAATCGTTTATTCTATTGTTGCTTAGATCTAACTTCTCTAATTTTTTCGTTTTGTTATTTACACATGTGGTGTTGGCGTCGAATGTAATTAAATTATGTCGTACATGTATGAATTGTATTCTAGGAAGATTAAATATAAGATCACAGGATAGTTTATGTAGGAAGTTATTGGATAACTTGAGGACTGTTAATGAAGATGGCAAGGCGTCTGAACTGATACTTCGGAGGTAATTTCCTTCCAAGTCTAATTGTAGCAGGTGATTCAGGGACGTGAGCGCTTTGGATCTCAAGTACGTTATCTGATTATTACTTAGCGATATGCTAGTTAAAGTTTCTTCTAAATAATGCCATTTGTTATCCGGTTCAATATGTGCTATAAAATTGCTGAAATGAAACGTTCATTATTATTAGTGTTCTATTATGTTCGATGTTATGTTATATGTATATTATGTTATAATAGAATCAACACATCAGAATGAATCTGAGTGCAATGTGGTACTTACTTTTTGTAGATTTAACCAATTTAAAACTTTCAAATCTTTGAGGCCTTGATGTGGAATGTCAGTAAATTCGTTGTAACCGAGATCTAAAGAAGCCAGAGTACTTGCCATGGAACTGAAAGAGAAATAACAATTAGACATATTTAATCAATAACGTAACTACTGCAAAAACATGTTAATTAAACTTTACGCCATAAGTCAGTTCAGAGTGGCTTGTCTGAATAAACTAACACCCGTATTCATAGGCAATACTAGGATTTCTCACAGCTATGAATTAAAATGACAAATGACATGAATGATAGTCAGAAGCGAAGTGAACTACGTTACGTAAAGAAACCAATCACAGAGCTTTGATTAACGCAGTTTATTCGTATAGTCAAGCATCGTTTGCGTATTGTTTAGGAATTGACAGGCTTGTCATAAGGAATGCGTTGAGAAATGTTCTTCGCATACTGTTGCTACTTTACTTATTCAAGTATCATTTGTGAATACGGGTGTTAGTGTTGTAACGTCATTATTTACCAATGTCTTATGAATTAATCGAAAAACAGTCATACCAGACTATTTTAGGTCTTTCGAGGTCAAAACAATACACAAACTATCTATAGTTCGGTACTGTAGCTATGTAGCTGGGACTTTTATTCAGTTTGTACTTATTCATAAGGCTATGACAAAATCGTATTACCTAAAAGCATGCACTTCGATGTAATGCAACTTGTTGGCTACTAAAACCAGGGTTTGTAGCCGGAGTCCGTCCAGCGCACTCTCCGATATCACTTCTAGGTTCGACATACTTATATCCAGATGCTGCAGCTCTATTCTCGGCCAATCTGGAAATAAATTGTGTTCTGAGACTAAATCGATTAAGCTCCTGACACCGATTTCAAAAATAAAGTCTGACATCCATGTCTATTTGCAGTTGGTTAAGCAGATTATTGGGAGCGGAATGTAACGTGTTCTGGTCCCTATAATGTGATCAAGTACAGTTTCGAGAAAAAGTGATTATTTTCAAATATGTAGAATTATTTTTTTAAAACTTTTATAGCACATGAAAATACACTTAATGAATGTCATATACATCTTCTTTGGTCAGTGGTCATCGGCTTTTGTTTCTGATTGGAAAGATCAGAAACTCCTGAGAGCGATGACATATTTCAGAAGGTAGAATTAGGTAGAACATTCAAATAATCCTTATATGAATATGAATCTTTATACATCTAATTATGGTCATTAATTAACACTGGTAATAGCAATTAACCATTTTAATCTTGATAGTGCTGTTTTGGAACGAAACACATATTTTGTCGCGTTTTTATTTACTAATAGTTGTCCCTCCTAATATTATAACTGCAAATATAAGTTTGTTTGTTACGTGTTTACGCAACTATTCACAATTCACAAACTATTCAACCGAGTATCATGAAACTTTGTACACACATTTTTGGTACTCAGAGGTATTTAAATGGACATAGTATACTATATAAAAAAAAAGGCAGACATGATACTTTCACAGTTATCACAGCCACGCGGGCGTGACCGCTGGAAAATGCTATTAATTACATAATACTGCCAATAGCAATTGCAGATTGTTGCCCATAATTATAATTTAATCACAGCAAGTGGCCAGTACCAGCAGATGCTACTACTTAAAGCTTGTCATTAGCGTGCTTGAGTGCAAAATGATGAACCATTTGCTAATTACACCTAATATAATTTAGTTTGTTTGTCCGCCGTGCACCGCGCACTAGATAATTATTGAGAGCAGTGAGGTGATTGGGGCATTATGTGCATAAAGGCACGTGGACAAATTTAGATAGCAATTCCCAACTATCAATTTCAAATTTCATCCGCACCTGCAATACAGTCATGAAAAATAGAAGATAGATCTCGCTAAATGCAATTTGCATATATGTATATTTGATGCATGTTTGAACACGTACAATGAAATTACATAAATAATATGTAGATATGGAACGTGAACTACCAATAGAAATATCAATCGTTACTCTATATTCTGATTTAGGATTTAGGTCATTAAATTATGTTACTTATACATAATGGATCTGATGCAATAACTTACTATTTCTAATAATATATTGGTAACCTGATAATTATTTCGTAAACTAAATTGTTTTATTTCTAGTTTGTTTTCACAAATTGAATTTATTATTTACAAGACGACAATCCTTTATCGTCGTCGTGTTAAATAACAAAGTACACATTATTTATTATTTTGTTACACCAGACTAAAGGAAACGAAAAAAATATATACAATAGAAACAATAATGGAAGTCACGTATGAAACACAGGAACATGAAAATAATGGAACTCAATAGAATAGTAACAATGAAAGCATAATCATTAAAATTGGTATAAATAATGATGTGTTTACTTGCATATTACCAAAAATGTTGGGCTGCTTTCGTCGACAATTACTGAACCGAATTTAAAGTAAATCAGAATCTGCTCAAATGTCACGCGTGGGTAGGGCAGTGGGTGAATTCGCAATAAATATTAAACAGGTTGAACAGTTTCCTACAGATATAAAGTTTTCTTTACGAATATTACTAAGTTTTTAGCAGAAATACTCCAACGCTAACGTTGATACAGTCAAAACAATTCGTAATATTTAGGTCGAAACCGCCTAATTGTTTACCCTCACGGTTGTCGAATTTTGCAACGTAAACAAGTTTATTCGAGAGGCAATATTGCTATAAACAATAACGCCTTGTTATGTTGCGCTGGCTTAGCTACAGTACACAATTCGTATAAACAGAGTATACTGTAGTTATGATGTCTAGATCTTTGTAAAATATATAAGAGCGCGTTTAAGAAAGTTTCTAGTAGAACTTTGTGGGTGGTAAAACGTTGTGCTTCGACTCCGGAGGCACCACCGCCACAGCCTTATAGCAGCGATGATCTTGTTGCTGTTTTTGGTCTGAAGGGTGAGATAAGGGCATACCCTTAAGTATGCCATAACATACATAAGCCAGGCGTCAGCTTAGTCCTTAGGGGTAACAACGCATTTATTGTTGATGTGAGAAAGAACTTCGTGTCTTGGGTAGATGACATGGGTGTCAATGAGCATACATCATCAGGTGTTCATGCTCGTTTGCTACCTCAATGAAACATCATAAAAAATCTTCATTGTTTGACCAGAAATGTATCGAAACCACTTTAGATGTAGAGAGTTCTCAATCATTTACAGTGTTGAGATTCTGATTGGCAGAAATACTGAGAAGAATACCTAAGTACCTATTAGTAATTACACCCATCTAAGTAATACTAAGAAGATACTAGGTGTAATGAATATTGTGTTGTAGAACTTTATTATCTGAATAGAGAGGTATCACAACGGCTTCCGTTCTACTGAGAATTCTCAATTAGGTATAGTGTTGTAAGATGCTGACAGGCAGACACACTGAGAAAAGCACCTAAGTATTACATATATCTATAAGTAGTAATTATACCCAGTTATTGAAGTAATACTAGTACCTAAGAATATTGTTGTGTTGTGTGTAGAACTTTATTATCTGAATAGAAAGGGTATCAAAGCGGCTTTCGTTCTACAGAGAATTCTCAATTAGTTATAGTGTTGTAAGATGCTGACAGGCAGACACACTAGAAAAGCACCTAAGTACCTGTAAGTAGTAATTATACCCAGTTATCGAAGTAATACTAGTACGAGTGTACCCAAGAATATTGTTGTGTTGTGTGTAGAACTTTATTATCTGACTAGAGAGTTCTCACAACCGCTTTCGATCTACTGAGAATTCTCAATTAGTTGCGGAGTTGTGAGATGCTACAAGGTAAGGTTGTGAGGTACAAACACGGGATCCTCAGGAATAATCTCGCTCGCATCTAGGTTCGGCCTGAGATAGAATTTCGGTTCTATATTGGCGATAGTTGTAGAATGCGCAGACATTGCTACACATTGAGATGCAAATCGGGGAAAAGTAAAATCAAGAGGGATTTCAAATGTAGTAAATATTATATTATGATATTATGCGCTTATGACATTTTTTAGAGGTTTTAGACGGATTAGACAGATGAAAATTGGGGAAGAAATCACTCGAATATAAAGTTAGGATCTTTCAATGAAGTAAGTTAGTTTTTTATAGTTTTAAATCTATAACTACATTTTTATATGAGAGACCGCAAAATACGTTTTAAAAAAATGTAATCTCATTTACTTAAAGAGCGTTTTAATGAGCAAATGGAGCAAATGATTTTGTATTATTTCTATTACTACTATATTATTATTTTGTTGTATTTACTTTTGCTCTGAAGCTACCTCAGAATATTTGTACGACGAAGCCAAGTGTAATTTCAATTTTCGGCAGGGGAACTTGGGCGAGAGGTGTCATCACCAAAATTAAATTGAAGAAAATTGCGGGCTATCCCCTGCGACATTTTTAAAATTGCTGTTTTTTGTGTTAAAATTTTCACTTAGTGGGTGGGGTTCGACAATTTATTGACGTAAAAACAATAACTATTGGCACGCTAATCTCATCATCATGATACTTTTTTACCTTTTACCAGGCCCTGTTTTTACAAGAAACCAATGTGTAAACGTAAAATGAAAGGCCACTAAAAATTTAAATTGGCCCTGAGACCTGGACCCAATCAAGTGTTTGTAGGTTTGCAATTGCATTGACATAAAATATAATAGCTTTTCACAACGAGAAGTATTAAAGCCAATAAGTACAGCGCTTGCCAATAACGATTCGGTGGAGTTTATATTTGATATTAATTGAGAATACGTAGGTAACGCGCTGGGAACAGAACAGGAAACTTACATTAAGTTTACTCACGATGTTGCCGTAACTTTTAAAGCGAGTGATTTCATTTTCTTATGTGTATTTCATTTAAAGCCACAATTTTTGAGTACTACACGATCCAGAGCATGATATAGTGAATAGTTTTTTTAACACGCTCTAATTAGCTTGGTATGTATGTATATTTAGCAGAAACTTTGAACACGATTTTGAAATACTTCAAGATATCGGATAAATTTGAAACGTTGCATACTTATCGGAAACCGATAACAAAACTATATTATGGTACCATCGAGCTGGTCTAATGATTGTATCGCAAAGTGGCTAATGGAACCTTGAACTGGTACTACTAGTAAACATAATATCCAAGTTTGGGCTCATTACATTCGTCTTAAAACATTCTGTCCATTTCTCCTAATGGCGCGAAAATAAAGCGTGTTTTTAGTTTTTTTTTACTATTAATTATTACTTAAAACAACCCGCACAGATACTAAACAGAAGTAAAAAGTGTCTGCACGTCATAAGCAGATTTGCTGAACGCTCATTATGTTAGAGAAAGTGCACTCATTCTACGAAAACAAGGAATTTCTCTATTTTTTTCTATCTTTTTCTAGGAATTTTCTATTTATATTTCTTTCATTCCGTTGCGAAGCTTGTGCAATTGTAATGAGAACACTTTTAGAATTATTTTTCTATATTTTCTATAAACCCTCTATAAGTCTTTGTTTGTTGTATTTGATACTTCGCTTTTTGTTCTGTCTGTGAAGAGTTTTTAAATAAAAATAAAAATGCTACCTAGCATTGAGTCTTCAATCAAATTTTAAGTAGTGTAGTTATAATTTAACTAGCTGAATGGGATTGGGACAGGGACCAGGCCCGGGACAAGAAAATAATTCTGAGGCGATACGAAGTGCACCGGGTTAGCGTGTATAACACTTCTAGAATAAATACACTAAGTAATGTTTGCCCCAAAAATGTGCAAAAACAAATTCTGAGCGGACACCGATCAAGATTAGGTATACTTGTATTTTTTATGAGTTTGAGCTGTCTGTCGCCCATGGACATATTCAATCAATCTAAGACAAGATTGAAATTATTTTTTAAGTCAACAAATGCGTTGCTAAACAAACGCCTCAGTTAAATATGTCTCCCCGACCACACCCTTCAAACCAAAACACAGCAGCACAAACACTGTTATAGGACAGAAATAGGTATGGCGTGGTGCCTTCGGAATCGAACCGTGAAAGGTTCTACCACCTTTAAACTTCGTATTGTATAATTATTCTAATAGAAAGTGGAACTGATTTAGATGAGCCTAGGTCAACATTTCGCTTAAAACTTTGGACTCTAAGCCCCGAATTAATTCATTGGTTGGAACTCATTCAGGATCGTAAACATTGTGATTATACCGCCGCCGTAAATAAAAAGGGCACAACTACCTTTTTATTCAAAATTGAATAATATATGTGTTCGGAATTAGAAAAAAGTCGTATTTTGTGCTTTTACACGTATTACTTGTATTTTTTTTTGGAATAATGTCGTTTCTTGTAATATTTTATGCTACTTAAAGTTAAATCTTGTAATTCAATAATCATCTACAAATCGTTTAAATTCAAGTATTTTTATTTTAACAATTTCAAAAATACAGTATTGTTGGATTTTTTTCGCCACACACCCAAAAAATTTTAAAACTCGATTTTTTATTTTTTTTACAATGTTGGTTGCGCCCTTCTTCGTTAGGGCGGTTATAAAATTTGAAACAAACAACTTGGGAATCCGTCAAGCTAATAATGAGATGTAAAGTGTTTGACTGATGTGCTAAACATCGTAGAATTACAAATTACTTGTTTAGGACCTTTAGGATTTAGGATCTCGGGTTTATAGTTGGAAGCTTATCTCCTTAAAACAAAGGCTTTTTGATTGGGCCTAGAATAGAGTTATCGGATTTGGTTTAACTTTATGTAGTATATTTTGTCTAATACTTTGTACTTACGTACAATAAGTAAATTCTTCAATGATTTTTTTATTAATTTCCATAAT
>DWTF01000616.1:0-11108 GCA_018250225.1 Udranomia kikkawai
GGCATAATGTTTCATCATTCATCTTCCAACAAAATTTCATCCAAAAATTATTTTTTTCCAATGTGTATAGTCCATGCATTAATTTCCCAAACTATTTTAAATGTACTACGTACAGTCGACAAGCCAATCGCAAGCGCTATTATTGTATAAAAAACACATACATAAAAAATCTAGCATAATCCATACGTAGCGAGCACATAAGATTTTTTACGCGGGGGCTTTTTGCCGCGTCGAGCGAGCTGAATTCAATTTCTGTAGGATTACTTTTTGTCATTGCGCCGTGCCGTTACTTATCCTCTTTCCTAGCTAGCTCCATAGTCGGCATGCCAATTGCCAACACGAATATTACATTATCATCGGAACAAGGATATAATTTTATCATCTATTTAAAGATATTCTTCGAAGCGAGACTTCTATGCATGTACGATTTGCTTGTACGAGCATACGTGAGACGTTGTATCTATGCAGACTATTAGAATAGATTCTTATTAGTGAACTCCTTATCCAGTTCTGCTAAATTCTAGCTAATAATAGCTAAGCTACACATCCTACTATCACTGTTAGCTTGAAAATCGAAGCTTATATGGGGCTGTCCACTTTCGTTTCTAGTTGTTTCTGTCTCCTTTCGATTGTTGATATTGTTGAAAAATAAAATCGGAATTTGGAAATCCAAATAAAAATACAGTCTAAAGCTAGTTAAAGGTAGACGAACTGTAGATTAGAGAAGATGTCTTAGTTATAATAATAGACACATTTCAGTTTTCTTTAAAGAAACTGATACACTGAACAAAGTCAGATTAAGAAGACGAATACATAATTAGATCTTCAATATTTGGTGCTCAGTTCTGAAACTGTAAAATAACAAATTCTTCTTTGTTCCTAATAGACTTGTGGCTTGTGGTTTGATAGAGGAGGCGTTAATCCAAATTAGTTTGCATAACTTAATTATAACCCAGTTTCGTACTAGTAATTTTACCGCGCCTGCGGCTACCCCTACGTATACTCTCTATTCCATATCTAATTCGGGAAGTACCTAAAAGTAATATTAAGTCATAATGTTACTTCTCTATAAAGTTCTCATCCTTATCACCATGTTCTCTCACAATTATTTTAGATGTTTTCGTCGCAGATTTCTTTTATTCATATGTTTTCATTTACGGTTAAATCAAGTATTAAAATAAAAACTGAGCCGATATTCAATGATGATTACAAGCAATGAAGAATACGATCTCTGTTTAACGTTCGGTGCGTTCGTCTATAACCCACTGTTACCAATAAAACAAATTACACGCAAGGTTAATTGGAGTTTACTTATGTGGATTATCTGCCTTTTTAACATTGTCAACACGACATTGTGTTTGAGGGCCGTGTGTAACAATAGCACAACAGCCTCGCCTCTTCAGTGTTTTGTTCAGCTCCTATTCTTCTCGCTGACATTATAACTTCGCCCTTTGTCTTCCTTGGAGCGGGTAACACGTGAAAAACAAACGAGTGGCGCGCGACAGAGAACTTTAAGATCATCCCCGGTACGTTTGTCTGAGAAAAATATAATGAGGATCCAATTGACAGTGTGTTTTATTCGTAACTGTAGAAATTGTAATGATTTCATTTGACTGATAGTCAATTTTCTTTCGCCCTCCTTTCTTTTCAATTGACTAATAGTCAAATTAAGTCATTACAATTCCGCAATGTCGGTCAAAACCATGACGATTATCTCTGCAATGCATGCGATGGATATCCATTCACCATTCAAAACTAATAATGAAAAGGAAAATTAATTGTCTTTGAAAAAAGAAATGCGTTTTCATTAAAATTTTCTTCTTTTTTGCACGTTGGGCAGGCAGCAGTACATTTGTTATGGACCGATAGCGATCAATGAAACTTAAATTAGATTTGCAAGGTACCCTTCAATGTTAGCCCCGTCGTGTGATGAGATCTACAGTGGGATGATCAATAGGTTGCAGAAATGTGCATTGCGTAGGACAAGTAAAATAAAAGATGAATGTCGCCAGCGACAAACCTGCGTCCCTTTTATAAATGGTTAATCATTTAGCACTCACTCAAATACAGTTAAACAAAACAACAGTCTTCATGGCGCTAAATAAATCAAGTACTTAAAAACGAAAAAACGCCTTAGATTTTATACCAGTCTACTTTCTAGCCGTGCGACACTAAAGGAATTCGTTGGAAAATGTCACCGGAGAGCTTTCTTGCGGACATTCTTTGACCGCAACTGCGAGGAGCGTCCGACACTCTTCTGCACTTAGCCTCCGTTCAAACGCTCGTTTCTTTACATCCAGCCGGATGGTATGTGACCGCAATTCCCGAGTGGAAAAATGGAGACGCTTATTTCGCCCGGAAAATAAATGGCGTTAGATGCCCCCGTCTCGTAGATTGTGCCAGTCAAAATAAAGCCCATTGTTGGTTGCAATTACGGAAACCTTAATACGGCGACTGCGGAACAATTTATGAGGCTTTCACTTGCCGGGGTTATGGTTAGGATTCTTTTTCGGGGTTCAATTGTGTTGCCGGAGTGACCGCTCGGGTTTGAAATAATCTGTAATGATGCGATAATTTGTCTTCGGAACAGGTCAATGCTTTGTTTACTGGTCCATCGATTTCGTATCAAATTGGAACGGCTGGCACTATTAATCGTGAATGTATCTACTAATTAGTGCCGCCTAATTATTATGCGAGCAATGTTTGGGTCGATCATGTACGATTGTTGAGTTTTAATGAGCGAATCAGTGTTTCATTGTTATTCAAATACGGAATTGTAACAATTGATGCAACAAAATTAATTAACTGGTCGGAATATTTACCCCTTATAGTATAATTTGATGGACACAAATGGTTTTGAAATATAAATCGCATCAGCATTTGTCAATTACACTTGACAAATTTAAGCGATTCACCACAGTGATAACGTTTAACAATAAAAATAAAGGGGCTTTGAAATAATTGTTATTTCTTACATTTTAATGCAATTCTACCAGTGTGATCAATTTAACGGTCATTAAGATTAACGACTTATATCAATAAAATCCTAATGCGACTCTTTCTTCTAGCAACAATATGTAAACATTCATCATCCTAATGCTAAATAGTCATATTTTTGGTATACATGCGGTGCGGGTATTTTAGTCAGTGACTCACTTTTGGAGGCGCGACCGTTTCTTTCATTAGGTTATTAAAACCGATCCATGATGTAACTTGTGTAACAAATACTAATTAAATATATAAAAACTACCGTATCGTATTAATACATAGATCATAGTCAGTGTGACTAACTAATAAAAATTGAGCGCCTGCATCCAGTTAGTCACCAAACTATTACTAAAAGTTAGATGGCTTATTGTAATCGATGCGTTTGTCCCAATGGTTAATTGATTCTAAGATTCATTCCTAAAAATCATGAAGTAAATTACTAGGTAACATAGAGGTACACATAGTACCTCCCGTCCCAGTACATAACGCCCTCAAAACTTTCAGGTTAACAGAATTTATCGACAACTTGGCGCCATTGTTTGTCGTGTGACTCACTAATAAGGGCACGACCGTAACTTTATTCATTCAACAAATCGACACGTTTACTGTGTTTTTTGACAATAGATAATTATATACAAAATAAAGTAACTATAGTGAGATAACAAGCAGAGATTGGCTATATAACGAACATACATGAAATTGTTCAGCATTTATGTTGTTAGCACTATTTGTCATGAGTAATAAACGGAGCAGTGGCAAGTATTAGTCAAAAAAATATTGCTGCTACTGAAGTAACAACTTTCATCAAATCAAAGTGGCAATAAAACCAAGAATTAAGTTGTGCCAGCAGTCGGAATATACATCGATGAGATACTTCCTTCAAGAACTAAGTTAAAACGTCTTGTTAAGTGTTAATCCCTTGCAACCATTCAGACCAAAACAAAGCAGCCTGAATACTACTATAATAAGGCAGAAATAGGTGTGTGGGTGGTGGTTCAGAAGTCGAACCTTCGAGCCTTCTTAATTCGGGATAAAAGCGTCATCAACCAACAAAATTCGTTTGGACGCTAAAGTTGAACGAACAAACTTTAAGATTTACAGCGATAGACAAGATATCTTGTACTGGTCTATTTCTGTTTGGTTGAGTTACGGCATCGACTGTGTAAGTATTTATAGGCTTTATTAATTAAGACAAAGTGATTAAAGGATAAACTGGCAGATTTATTACGCGAAGATAAGAAAATAGATAGAGGAAACTCGAGGAGGCAAATTTAGGCATATTTATAACAGTGATTTAAAACTGTATGAGTGGTAAGCTGATTTTTATGTCTTACTGTAATTCGTTTACCGTGTACCTACATGACAGTTTTAGAACCTTATATTTTGTATGTGAACTTTTTCGCTGCCTTAAACTAAAGTATTCTTTATCACTACATCTATTCTATTTTATATTTTGTCGTAATAATGTATGAAGCACAGAAGTTATTTTGAGGTTTAACAATCACCCACTTTTTAAACCCTTTGAAAAGTTAATCAGTCCTGACATTAAAAGGTTGCTTTAACACATACAATAGGCATTTAAATTGCCAGCGCCTTTTCGCCTAAATAAATGAAACGACCTTTTGTTGCTTAAATTACCATTATTATAGTGTGAAAAGGGACTTTCGAGGCACTGCGAGTTTTTGTTGAAACAGTAGCTTTATCTTGCGATATTATGTAAACAATACTCTTGACTACTTCATATTACAATAAATTAGCTGCATTTATGATTTCAATAATTTCAAGCATCAAATATAAAAAATCCGTATACTAATCGTATCATAAAAAAACTATGTTCCTCACATACTTTAAGATCAAAAATCAATATATAAATTCATTCATAAAGAGATAAATTTTATCTGTAAGGATTCGAATCCAAAGTTACTATAGAACTTAGAATCCAGTTTTTGGGTCAAATTTTAATAGATATAGTTATTAATCTATCAAACAATATTATAACGAAGTAAAACGCACAATTGTATACACGTTTCTTTAATAAAACAGGAAAAGTGTAAAGATGATTGATGTACGTGGAGTATTATAATTCCGCACATACAAAATTTACAGCTGAAAAAGCCAAGGTAATCTTCACCTAACTTAGCGTGGGCGTATCAACCGACATTACTCATGAATGAATAATTTAAATGGAGGTCACTTAAGTGCTTGCCTACAAAATTATACGAGAACGTAAATGTACTTTGAGCCACGTTTTATTTATTTATTTTATTTATTTATCAATTTTTGTACACACAAATCATACATGGACATTGTTAAATTAAGGAAAAAAAAAATGTACAAAGGTATTGCTTATTTCTATAAGAAATATCTTTCCAGCATACCCGAAACTGGACATTTGGCTAAAAAATGGTTGATTAGCTTGCACAAACACAAAGTAATAACGTAATGATATCATACAGAATCAATATACATACATAAATGCATGCATACATACATACATACATACAATAGCACAACACAAATTAATAGGGGTTGTAAGGATAAAATGTGTTGATTTGAAGAATTTAAAAAGTCTAGAACTTACCATGCTGTACCATAGACGAGCTACCCACGATCTGTGTGTGCTCGTGCGTGTCGTTGCTCCCCGTCCTGTTCTCCATCAACACCACTTTCCCCTGGGACACGTGCGGCACGACACACGGTGCTGGAAGGAAATGTTTAATACACCATCAATTAAAATATAACAATGAGATATTTAAAACGTTGGCAGTCACGACATCTGGCACCATATTGAAGTACAATTTATAACTTATGAAAAACTTTACAAAGATAAATCTGATGTGAAATAAGCGTATACTGTATGTATTAAAATAGAATTATCAAAATTAGTCTGCTATGTGAATAGTGATGACATATTCAGTGAAATCAGTAAGTACGTAAAGTATTACGCAATCATTCCCTGTTTTACTACCCTTAGGGTTGAAATTTTTATTTGAAATTTTTATGTGATCAACTTCGGAGTATACCATACGTTAAGAAAAAAATATAAAAAACTGTCTACTTTGTAAAAAATTATGCGTGGTGGAATTGAGAACCTCCTCCGTTTAAGTCGGTTAAAATCTTCAATTTGGAGTGAATTATGTCAATAGTTCAACGCTTGAGGTTCAATTCCGAGATGGGCTGCAGGCCGCAAACTGCAAACGCAAACTGCAAGCGACATCACTAGTTAGCGACTCTATGAATCTCTATGAAATTGATATCCGAGCGCGGCAACACTGCGGCCTGCAGTCGCGGCACGCAGCGAGTGTATTCTTGGGAACTAGTGATGTCGCTTGCAGTTTGCGGTTGCAGTTTGCGGTCTGCAGCCCATCTCGGAATTGAACCTTTAAACTTGAACAACGAGTACCTATAATTCATAGCAAGTATAACTTGGGCTCTGTAAAATCGCTCACAGTGAGGCCATACACGCTTGTATTCAATACAATGCAAATATCTCGCTCTGTGGACAGTGATAGTGTATTAACATACTGCGCGCGCTGCTAATCATACTTAAACAGACCCTATTTCATATTTTAAAACATCCCCTGAATAAAATTGACTTACCCGTTCTATATAGAAATATTAAAAATGTTCTAAAGTTGTAATTTTATTTATTTAAACTTAAAGGACACTGAAAATACTATTTAATTACAGCCCAAAAATGTTTACGTTAAATCTACTCCTCTAACATTAAAAAATGTGTTTGGTATAATTTTTTTGGGTAGCGAATAAGTGTGTTAATTACCAGATGGTAAGTAGATAATAACGTCAGAACTTTATAAAAATTTAACCTTCTTTATATATTTATTTCTCCTTTCTAACTATTTCAGGTGAGGTATACATTTTTTTGTTAATTGTTTTTAGTAATGCGATAATATCTTGTTACATATCTTTCAATATACTCTGCGCTATGCATAGTTACAACTTTCATTTAACATTTTGAGAGTATTTAAATGAGCTTTTTAACGAGATAAAGCAAAAAAAAATATTATCAAAGGAAAACAAAATAATATTTCCTCAACGACGCAAGTGATTGACCCTTAATTTCTCTTAAGCTCTTAATTTTTTTATTAAAGTCGATTGAATAGAAAAGAGAGCTGAGTTTCGTGTTATTTGTATATTTTAATAACCTCTTAGATTATATAAATCGTTGCAAGTAAAGTCTTAGCAGATATTGAATAATATCTGAAAAAAAAATCATAAATAAATACGCGCTCCACCATCAATGGGACCAGGTACATTCGCTCTAGTATTCAATAAAGTTTATAAACCATGTCACCTCATATTTTGAAGTCGGCTAAAAAACTCTTAACTACATTTTAATTTCCAAAAACAACGCAATCGGCTATCTGTTACCGCTCTAGTATTCAATACAATGCTTACAAACTTATATTGCGGGGCTGTTTGAAATAGAACCTCCTCATATTTTTAAGTCGGTTAAAAACGCTCAATTACATTTTAATTTTCAAAAATAACGCCCGCCGTCACTGGGGCCACCCGTAACCGCTCCAGTATTCAATACAATGCAAATAGCGCCCCCTGTCGGACAGTGATAGCGGGTATTAACATATATTGCGGGGCTGTTTGCTGTACGGTAATCTGACCGGAATGGATGGAGTGCAAAAATATTGCAGCGTCCGAATTTAAATTTTAATTCTACACGAGAAAGGTGGCGTCGTTGATCGCTCGGATTCGATTCGATTAATGATTGATGTTCCAATTAATATTGCAGCTTGCAAACAGGTGCAATGATTGGTGTTAATTAATTAAGATTGTTTGTTTTGTAAGTCCCAAGTTTTCGTGCGTTTCTGTTTTGAAGGTGGTAAAACTTTCGTGGTTTCACTCGGGAGGCACCACCTCCATACACAGTTCAGCTTAAAAACAGCTTGATTTTAGTCTTTATCTGTCTGTATGGCACTTAACTGTGGTTTTCAACTTAGTTCACAAAGGTAGCAACGCATCTGCGGTCGACCTAATAAGACCTTTGATCTTTGAGTCTTGAGATGATGAAGACGGCAGTGACCATTTTCCATCAGATTTCGAGCAATAGTTTGATACCTCAATGATGTAAAAAAAATGTACTGTATCATGCAAACAGATGGAATACTTGCATTAATTGATTGTGACATTAAATGTTTTCTAAGGTTTTAAGCGTAGAAAGTATTATACCTTCATGTATTTTATTTTTATTTTAGGTTATAATAATGAAATTTCATGAAATACAATATACATATATTTTCAGCGTCTTCTACAAGATATATTTAAACTTAAACCGAAGTCAACCAGCACAAAGAAAAATGTTGCTATTTTAATAAGAAAAAGTAATGAGAAAACCAAATTTGTACTTTACGATATTTTCGCTGTAGGACTACTTAAAGAATGGGCTCATCCCTTCTTCCCTGGGGAACCGTTAAAGACGATTGAAAGGCATTAAGGGGCGATAAGTTCGCGACACAAGTTCATCGACTCGGTTCCTGTCAAAGGGTTACTTAGTTACGCTATTTAGGTTAACTAACTACGACTTGATTTAACTAGATTACTTTGCTGCGACTGACTTTGTGTTTGTCTTTTGCCCCACGGGAGATAGTTGTAATAGATTTTTGACTAACATTTTGTGGTGCGACTACGGAGACACCACCACCATACGTATTGCTGCATTAATAGTGCGGATTGCTGATGATTGCTGTGTTCTTCTGCTGGGTTGAAGGGTGTGGTAAAGGGGAGATTCTGATTCAATGAATCCTTAGTCCTCAAGGAAAGGAACGCAAAAAAAAATGTAGTATATATGTAAATAAAAAATAATCTCTTACTGCTTGAGTTACAAATACACAATAACCCCGACACGTAATTACTCCGACAGTTTTTTTCCGATATTGATCACACGTGTATGTGTCAATATCATTCCACTATAATCTCTTTATAGTATATTTTGTGTATGTTGGGATATGTGTTTTTTGAGAGTACTTTGTGTGGTGAGATTGGGAGACGTAATGATAAAAATATTTGTACGAAGCTATAATATTTATACAGTTTGTGCACTGTAATCTGTTGAAACAAAATATTGCGTCGCATGTTTGCTTTCATTTTTTGTGAAATAATACTGAAATTGAAGATATATTTTTGTAATTACTTTTATTTTTGATAATTATTTTATGGTTTACCTTGATGCACCGCACACAACGCCACAAATTAATAATTTCCACTCGCCTTCAAATTGATGATTAAACAAAAGCGGCGATTATAATATATTTTATTTAATCCCTTAAATTATTTGTCCAACGAATCAAGCCAACATATTTGTTTTTAGGATTAAAATAGCAATCGGACATGCAACAACAACATACAACTGTTGGTCTTTGTCACTCATAGATGCCTGGAATCAATCCCAGACAGGATTGAAATTCTGTCTGACACCCACAACAGATGCGTTGTTACCCCTAAGGGATAAGTTTAACCACTTCATTAAATGTCTCTTTTACCACACTCTTTAAACCAGATTACAGGAACAAGACCCGGTTTGACATTGGTGCCTCTGGAGACGAACTGCGAAAGATTCTACCATTTTCAATATGCATTTACACGTTGTCATATTTTCAGTAGTTTTTTAAGGAGTTCCTTCTGGTATCTCGATTTATTTTTTATACTTTCTCTCTTTTATTCCAGAAGGACTAAACATGGGCAGCCATCTTAAACGTGCTACAGACTAAAGTGAACGCTCCGTAAAATGACGTAACAGTGTATCCAAGATGGCTGCCGGTTTTGGCGGGAAGTTTGGTGTGCTGCTTCTTGTGGTGCTGAGGAATGTCTCCTGCCAGAGCTGGTCGTTAACCAATGAGGACCTGGGTGAGATATGATTCCTAACATTATTTTATCCTTTATAGTTCGCCCAGGTGGGCGAATTTATGCCCGCGATCGACGAGGAGGTTGGATAAGTTTGTATTAGTCAGATAAGTCTGATACATGCCCGTTAGGCAACAATTAACTACCTATCTATAATCCTAACAATCCAAACTATCCCACTATTAGAAGACGAATCTTATAATTCTTCGCTACTCAGATGCGTTGTTACTCCTGAAGCATTTCTAAAAATGTTCCAACTTGAATTCGTGTAATTCTGTAATCTATAACAATAGTTAAACTATCAACGAGCTGACTTCACCTCCCAAATCAATATCAGTAGACGGGATTATTAAATGTAAATTTAAATCCGTCTTGCAGTTTCCAAAACGAGCGCCCGAGATCTGG
This sequence comes from Udranomia kikkawai, assembly GCA_018250225.1. NCBI lineage: Eukaryota > Metazoa > Arthropoda > Insecta > Lepidoptera > Hesperiidae > Udranomia > Udranomia kikkawai. Next base: position 10,270 of record DWTF01000616.1, read on the forward strand.
AGGCATCATAACTTTTCAATCTTTTATAAATCCAGATCGGAAATTGGGCGCGGGTATAATAAAAAGTGTAGAGGAATGATGAATGCGGACAGAAATAGGCGAGGGAAAATATTTTAGTATTTCTAGTCTAATGATCCGATGTGCTGCGATACATAGTGTATTGTTGAAGCTCGATTTGAATCTACTGTTCTATGCTAAGCATAGACTATAGAGATTAGGAGATATTTGGTAAAAAATGCTTTTTTTAGGTTTAAAAGGTGGTAGGACCCTCTATGATTTCGGAGGCATCACCGCCACATCTCAAAATAGCAGCACTTGCTGCTGTGCTTTGGTTTGACGACAACTGGTTGTTCTGCCATGGTAACGGAGTTATACTAAACCATGTTCCAAGTTAGACCTCAGGCGTAGAAAGGCAAGTCGAAGTTTGCTAACACAATGTTATAAAAACATATTATCATTATGACCATTATGAATGAATCAGTATTTATCAGAAAGTGAGATTTTAGGCCAAATTTCTTTGTTATATATATTCGGAAGATATTACTGACATAGGAAATAAGATAAAAATAATTTATAGACGGTTAATGTATGGAAAATGCTATAACATAGAACAAAGACAGTGGCTTGAATATTACGTACTCTTCCAACGGTCTTTCATTATGCGGCTCAGCAATTGTTCACTAATCCGATATAAATGCAATGTCGCCAATAAATTGTTCCAATCGCGTCTCTTCTATTGATGTCGGGCTAAAACAAATACGGGGTATTGGAAGGGAAAAATAGTCGTAGTGGGTTTTATAGTTGGATATATTTTCGTTGGTTAATGGTACTAGGAATAT
>DWTF01000617.1:0-11107 GCA_018250225.1 Udranomia kikkawai
ATATATATTGAATAAATTTCTATAAAACATAAATAACCGAAACAACCACCTCACAGTCCACACACATTTCTGCCGTATAACAGTAGTGTTATAACTGCTGCTCGGTATAGACGGGCTCCGGTTATAACTTCTAAAAGTATAGATACTTGGGTATTTAATAATTTACTAAGGATCACTATTCAAGATATCATCAAGTGTACCTAATAATTGATTACCTATTTTTTTATTAATTAGAAGTAGCAAACGAGCATGCAGTGCACCACATGTTGCTATCCGTAGCAATTCATTTGTATTCGACCTAAGAAAGAACTTCGAACTTATCTTGAGTTTATTGTCCATGGGCGACAGTGTCCACTTAACATCAGGTAGACTGCATGTTCGTTTGCTACCTCTCATGTAATAAAAATATATTATTGTCTTTTAAGATTAAGACAATGAAGTACCTACATTTAATGATCCTAAGTAGATTATTAAATATCCATGTAACCTTACCTGAAGAAGTTACAACTTCATAAGTCCTTCCATACACATATCGGAATATATAGGAATCCTCCAATATATTTCGTAAAAGCAATCATACCATAAATAGTGTTTTATGTCCATATGTCCCATGATAAATCTGAAATATCGACTGTAAATGTATATGACTACAAACAAAAATAGAAATTATTATTATTTACTGCAAAAAATCCATCAACTACCTACAAATGATATAAAATCCATATTGGGCTGACGTCTTTACCAAATACATACCTTTCCAATTTATGGAGCCAGGTCGGAATATCTAAATGCTACGTAGCCGTACTGAGCACAACCAATAACGTCAGAAAAATTTGATAGCTTTCGATACCAAACCGATCTAATGCACTTTACACACCCAAAACGAGTAACGAATAGAAAAATAATAAGCTAAGTGCTAATTTGGCCATGTTTAAATTAACTTAGACTGTCTATGTGACATTTACCTAAAAATCTTTATTCTTTTGATAATTTGAAAATTCGTAATGTATGTTTATATTATATTTTCTTTTGGCTGCAACATTTATGTCCCACTGCTGGGCACGGGTCTCTTCGCACAATGGAGGAAGGCCTGGAATATACTCCGCAACGCTGTTTAATACATGATGGCAGAAGAATTGATTAGTGGAATCAGTTTTTCCAGTGTTTTCTTTTACCGTACTTATTAAAGTATTTAACGAGAGTGTGATATTCTGATATGAATCTCACCCGCGGTTCTATGTAGAAGAGGTTGCTGCCTTTATGTCTGAATGTGTTCTGTAATGGATGTATTAAAAATATTATGTAGACACTATTTTTATCAATATTAAAGGCAATAGATCGTATCACAGAATAGAGTTCATGCGTTATAGTGAAACAAGTGGCTAAACATACAAAAATACTCTAACTCGATATTCAAATTCTAACTAATGCGTCGCCCGCGAGAGACTCGCATCCAAAATATCTAAGCATTCTCAAAGGTAAGAAGATTACCTTTAATATTTTAGAAGTGGAACACCCGACCGTTCTCACATCGAGATTTGCATTTTATTGAACACTAGAGTCTCATGGCAACTTCACCGGGATTCAGGTAACACTGGATTTATTCAAAGGCTTCGTAACGTTAATTCGGGCAGTGTGTTCGTGCTAACGATTTAATTACAGGTTGGCGGAAGTTCCTGTAGTTTATAATTAGCTTAAATTTTCCCTAAAATAAACGTAATAGCGTTGGAATAGCCGTAAATATGTTTAAAATAATTTGTTAGCGACAATAATCAGATTAGACCATCCTTGTGTGTATAATGAATAAAAGAATAGTTTGCATCTTGAAAATATTAAAAAAGAAATAATAGATACGTCATGTCCGCATTATAAGAATGTGAAGAATAACTCATAGAGGCCTACAATATATACGTAGTACCTACTATTCTTCTAAGATATTATGAAGTATTTCTACGAGACTACTTTTCTCAAAGCAAAAGGCACTTAACATCAATTGGCGGCATGCCGATAGCTATTTCTGTCACACAACATCTTAACTAATATCATAAAACCGAACGCAACTTTCTTTGTTACGTTCTTAGAACTTAACTGTTTGCTATAAATAACTTTGACTACATTGATATACATAATTAAACATATTCATAGACAGTTGTAATGAGTTTGATAATATTTTATTGAATTCATCTATGTTTTACTTCCAGTACTGAGCCAATTGCAATTTAGTACACCATTTTTTATAAGTCAACATTGTCAGAGATACAGAAAAAGAAATAATAAGTTTACAGAAACAGCACAGTTCTCAACGATGGTTTTCCTGCATCTGTTAGATTACGATTTCTTCCAGGGTGCGCCAGGCTGTTTCTGTCAACTTTTTAGGTCATCAGTCCATCGAGCTCGATTGTCTTCCTAGGTTAATTGAATGAATTGAATTTGGGAAAATCTAATATTTAAATCATTATTATTGATTAACATGGTAACACCCTTTGCGGTTCGACTCTGGAGGCACCACCGCCACTACCGGTTATGGTTAGGGAGACATACTTTATCAAGGTGTTTGCGATTTATCCCCAGGAGTAGCAGCGCTTATGCAGTCGACCTAAAAAATAACTTCGAGTCTATCTTAGGTTCATTACAGATGTCCATGTTGCAGTTATAAAAAAACACTCTACTGCGAGTCTCATATCAGCGGTCAGCAAAAGAAATATAGGTTTAGTTTAATGTGGTAGACAAGCGATTTAAACGATTTCTCATCATAACGAGTTTCGGTTTGATATGAATAGCACTTACAGTAGGCTTCGATAGATATCTTTCTATTGTGATTATTTACACGAAATTCAATGTTTATTTGCGGTAAGATATATTGTCCTGTAAAGTCATATATCAAAGTTATATTGTTTTTTACGTGTTTATAAGTTCGTATATAGTATACGGTACACTAATAAATAATCTAACCTAACCTAACCTAACCCAACATTTCTAGTAATAAAGAAAACGGTACATTGCTGCTATAATGCCAACCTAGGTTTTGGGTCATTGCCATAGACAGTAAATCTATATCAACATCTGAACCTAGCAAGGAAACCAGCAGTAAGTGTGGCGGAGGTGCTTCCGGAGTCGAACCGTGAAAGATTCTACCGCCTTAGTTTTTGGGACGTTGTCATAGACAGTAAATCGATATCAACATCTGAACCTAGCAAGGAAACCAGCCCTACGATTTACGGCATAGACACGTATCTACGTTCGTCACGTTTTTCATAAATGCGAGAGACGCAATAAAAACGCGGCAATTTCGCGTCGATGTGTCGTTAGGGCGCTGATACCCGTCTGATCTCATCTTATCCACTCCAGTACGTGTTGGTTACATCTCGGTTATACTGTTGATGGATGCTTAATAACCATGTGCACGTATTTACATGCATAATATATTGAGACTTCAGTGGCGACTTAATTTTGGTTACCCTAACTTCAAAGCTCGATCCTCCTCACCTAGGTTATACTGTTGACGCACTTAATAACAGTGTATGTAACCACACGACGTGTGTATAGCTATATTATATATCCTGATCCTGGCCGTTTATATTTAGGTCATTCTGTAGACATAGGCTTAGTAGTATTGTATTAAGTTTTAAGTAAGTGTTTCGCTAAATCACGATAAAGACGCGGCAATTTCGCGTCGATGTGTCTATCCACTCCAGTACGTGTTGGTTACTCGGTCATACTGTTGACGGATGCTTAATAGCCGTATGCACATTCTTTCCTAACCTAACCTAACCTAACTTTCAGAGCTCGATCTTGATCCTCTAAGCCTTTTTGTTGACACATACTTAATAACAGTGTGTACGTACAGGTATATAACCATATTTGAAAACCGTGTTGGCTACATTTCGGTTATACTGTAATAACACTGCTTAGTAACAATAGATAAAGATAAGTACCTACATTCGAAATCCCGATTCAATTAGTGTAAAAATTAAGTATTTGCTAAATAGAAAGTATTTTTTCCTTAGCAAAAACAACAACCTAAAGTAAATCAGATAAATATATAAAGTTATATTGCACAAGTTTTTTAAAGTTATCTATGTTTACTGAATTAATGTAAAACGAAGAATATTTCTACCGTTCTAACACTGCAGTGATACTGTAACGATTATGGTTAGAACTTATACCAAGGTTCGTAATGCTTTGGCAAAGGCAGATGCCAAGTCAAGCTGGGCCTTGTTCCGTTTATATCGAAGCTTATCTACATATATATACAAAACAATTTTAAAACTGTAATTTAGAAACATGACAATATCAGCCGTATATTTTAACTTTCTGAAAAAATCTAAAGTAAAATCTCTGAAATCAAATGTTCTGAAATTCGTAATCTGTTGCGTTTTTGAGATCGATAATTCCGATCGATAACAGAAATAACAGGCTTCAAATACAAATCAATAAGTGAGTAATTCATACACAAACATTTTTTTTTTCCTAGTTCAACGTACTAAAATTACATCATAACGTTCCAAATTCCGCACAAATGCGAATCGTTGAAGTCACACTAACACAACCTTATAACAACTTAGGAAACTATCGAACATTATGCACAAGCCGCGAGGTCATCACACCGCAATCTACTATAACCACCTGAATCCGCCGACAAGATCCGGAAAGTTATTGAAACGTCGCCAAATCCACTTAGTTTTATGACGTGGAAAATGCGATATGGCGCTACGCGATCAAGCTTACCTTATTCCGTGTTACCACAGCAACGGCAGGGAACTCAATCTGTTTACCAATATAGCAAATATAATATCTGCAAACGGTTTTATATGATTACATTATATTTATACAGGCATTTTAATATAACACGTTTGTGATACTCGCACGATTTATTTGTTGTTGTTTTAAATACATCTACTTGAAATGAAGAAGCAATTTGTGTCAGAGGTACCGGTCCTTTGCAAACCTTCTTTTAAATATCGGACCGGTTGTTTTATATTCAAACTCTGTTTTTGAAACTCACAATTCGCACTTGAACATGCTAAAGTTTTTATGGATCACTAAAGATTTTGATCAGTGTGAGCTATGTTTTTCGTCAACATTTAATATTGTAAATATTTCGATCTCAGTAAGGCAAGGTTAATTAATTTTCGATATCATAGTAACTAAATTAAAGGACTAAAATTTGTATTAAAAAATCCCAGCCTAACCTCATCTAAACCACACATTTTCTACTTTCTACCACATAATTTGATAAACATTGTATAGTTTTCGGTATTATGTTATTAATTAATAAGTACCGTGTTTTTCATCAAATCGATTTTAAGCAATTTAACACAAAATTTTTCTCGAAAGAAGACCTGATAAGCTCTCCATAGGAAACAATTAAGCCCAAAAAGTTACCAACAAATCAGTTAAAGTGCCCATTCTTTTAAATTTCATTTCATAATGGAGTTACTCTTTTGCAGATAAAAGTTTTGAAGTCCTGTTGAATGATAACAAAAGCAAGAAATGTTTTTTTTTGCCTAAATAAGGGTTTTTCTTTCGATGGAGTTAATTTTAGATTATTCCTTTATTCAAGTGGTTGGCTACGGCTGCCATAACATTATGATCTTCAAACAGTCTTCGTATCTACTCCCGAAGTTTATAATGTTTACATTACGAAATAAGTTATCTGTAAATTAGTAAAGAGATGTGGTCAATTATATTATCTTGACTCTTAATATTATTAGTTTATTCAAGATATTATAAAAGTAAACATTACAATGAAAATCACATTTGGTCCTAGAGCTGTAACATGACAGAAAGAATCTGCTGGTTTTGTTTAATATTACTAAAAATAATGAAAATGCCAGTCCGCGTAATTTAAAACCAAAGATGATATAATTTGAGTAAACCATACAGATGATTGGAGATACCTGTAAAAATTCCTCCACAAAAGAGGGTACGATATTGAAAAACAAACGCGTTCTCTCCCCACCTACCTACTATGCAAATAAGAAAAACATAAATTTACTCACGTTAACGGCGCCTCTAATCTTGTAAAGCTTGCAATGTATAATATACTTTGGAATGTATATTCCTTCGGGGACGATCAAAATATATGCAGCTCCATTTTTTTGTGGTTATTGTTAAGGGGTGTTATAACATAACCTTTTAAAAGGTATTTGTGTTTATTATCATTCTCTTTATTTAATATCGCAACATATATTTATAACGTTACAACGTACGTGTATACTTGCACAGTTATTAGCTAGAATGAATATTATTTTTGTTTCTAAGATCACTAAAAAGTTTTCAAAAATCCATAATTAAAAACTTGTTTCACACAAGTTCATCTAAATAAATTCTCCATTTTAATTTTATTCAAAGCCCGGATCTTAGCATAGATAGTCACGTCAATAATGTGTGGGATTTCTTCTTCTCGTCACCTACCATCATACTAGTATGATCCATTACAGACCAGACAATAGTGGAGCGGTGAGAAGATTTCTCAGATCTCAGTTCAGTTACTATCCTCCTAACTATCATGGACAAAAAGTACCATCACAACACTTAGTAACAACACGAAATTCAAGTAAAACAATTTAGCGCTGCGCTCACAACAATAAATAAGTCCAGTCCAAAAGCTGACAGACGCGATAAAAAGGGCGCCGTAAAATTACGGAACATCAAGTTCACTGTTAGTGGCACTGCACCTGCTCTCCGAGTGATGTATGACGTCATTTGTTATACTTAATCTGCGATGAGCACCACTGGCCTCGTAGTGCCTTTATGGAATATTAGCTAAACACGGCCACTCGCGGTCGCTCAGTCTGATGTTCATAATTAGAGGTAATAAAAGTATGAATTTTTCGCTGTGAAATATGTCACCGAACTGGAAATTTGTCATATGAAATACATATGTACCTCACTGTCTGTTATACGTTTACATTTACGGAAACGTAACATAACGTTACGTTTACTTAATTAATGGGATAAATAGATTCGCGTTGCTTTTCTTTGAAGCGCACATTGCCCTGAGATTTGTGGGAGATCGCATTGAGCAAGTTAAGCTACATCGGGCAAGATCAGTATTTCAAAATTGGTAATTTTCAAAAGATCCAATAAGTTAGTCAGATAGTTAGCCAATAGCCACTACTTTTGCCCATACGGACTAAAGTAGAATACTCTACCAGAGTGCCTTCCTCGTTTGCAGAGAGAGATCTAACCCGAATCGAAAAGAAAGATATTGTTTTATAGTTTAAAAAGACATCTAAGTTTGTTATGTACGGAAAGAAATGATAAGGTTTCGAATACCAAGTGAAATAAAGTTACACTGTCCAATAGTAAATTTCATTTTACTAAGTAACGGCATCGAGGAAATCCAGACTTAGAGCCAAATCAAGTTTTTAATCTTAAATTATCTTGAAATTTATAATTAAATTCCACCTAGACTAGAAGTAGCTACTTCTAAATTAAAGGATCATAACATCATTTTATATTAAAAATGCTAGAAAGATCACAAAATGGGAAATCACAAATCTTAGTTTAGTATTAGGGGATGCACCTGCTTTCAAGAAGACATATGACGTCATTTGTTTTACTTACGAGGCACTACTGCCCTACCGCCTTAGTTACGGGCGTTAGCGACTATTTGTCCAAAAATTTCTTATTCGTAGTTTATCTGACATGGATTTGGTTAAGACCGAATTTAGTTTTAATTATTTCAACGAAGTACAAAAAGAGCACTAGTTCAAAGCCGGCGTTGCATTGGTGATACCTCTGGTGTTACAAATTTCCATAGGTGACGGTGATCACATAACATTAGGTGGCCTGGCTGCCTTTTCCCTAGGCTTAAATCAATAAAAAGGCCAACATGCACAGTTGACACAATTTCTTAAAGAAATAATTTTAAAAAGACCTCGATTTCCATTTTACAGCGTCTGCAGTCGCTGGTAACTGCTTGTAACTGGCGCTTGTAACAGTCCGGTGCACTCTGTAAAGCGATCTGCACGCCATGTAAAATTCTGTCAGGAACTGAAATTTCATTAAGGTAAAAGTATCCAAATCCTAAAATTCAATTTTCTGGGATATTATGGCTACTTTCGTATTCCAAGCTGTTGTCAGCGCGCGGTCAGTTCTGACTCGTAAAGTAATTGAGTTTAAATCATGCATTTTCGCTAAATTGCATTTGCTTGTGTATTCGAATCTCGTCGCCTTTAGCACGCACGTAATTTCGTTGCTTAAAATTATATTTTCTTTCAAATCGGTTAGGTATGTAAAACTTTTTCACCTTATTTTTAAAGTCATAAAACTTAAACATCATATTATTAATAATACCTAGTCGTAATAACAATCTGCCCTCATGGTTGTCTAGAATATGAGAGTCTAAACCACCACGATGAGGTCAGATTAAGAGACCCATGTTATGAATATATGCATATGAACATACTCGTAGAGTAATGAAAAAAGGTTCTAAAAATTAAAGCCTTACTTTGTCACACAAGTGTCATTTTTGTTTATTGTTAATGCAATAGATAATGCAATAATAATACCATTACCTATATCAAGGTTACATTTTAAACAAATAATGTAAAGTGATAGCCTTCCATCCATTTATTTATTCATGAGTATTATAGCTTCATTGATTGACATAGGCAACGTCAGTATAGTCGACATACAGAAAGTTCACAGAAGGGACACCATTAAATCAATTGAATAGAATAAACTTTAACCTTTCCTTATCGAGGAAACGTCGAAGGGACTTTGAAACCCAAACGTAGAAACATGCGATAAACGCTATGAATCAATAAACATACCCCAAAATAAAGTTTCGGGTAGACAGAGGTAAGTCGTAAATTTACAGCGAAAGGGAAATCGGAGCTTAAGTAAAATGGGTCCTAATTTGCGACGGGCTTTGAAACATTTGGTACATTCTGTTAAATCCATTCTGGGATAGCGTGCATTCGTAATGCGCCATCTCACTAACAAAGGAAATTACTCGAACGTTTCCAAACGACTCGGACCATTTCGCACTAAGCTTTTGCTGTTACAGAGTATCAGTTTCGTGCTTTCTGTGTTATCCGAAAATGATTACTTTTGAGGCAGCAAACGAGCATGCAGTCGAACTGGTCACTGCCACCTCTGGACATGTGTAGTTAACCCAAGACAATTTTTTTCTTAGGCCAGCTACAAACCCAAAACCAGTGTAGATAACTACTACAGTAAGTATCTATAAATTTATTCGTAGGATGAATATAACAAAGGATAATAAAGTAAACCTTATGTATTACTTAACATCACAAAAACACTGCCGCCAATATGTAATCCTCTTATGAAAAAAGAAGGAGGAGTAGTAAAATCCTTTTAAACAATTGGTAAAGTCTAATAAAATGACATCCTTAAAATAAATATTAAATAATGAAAAATTCAATGAATTATCGTATATTTTGTAGCAATAATGAGAGATTTTAGTAATGGGGAATTGTAAACGGCAAAGAGCCCTACTTCACTACGGCACTTCATCGTGCATTTCAAATGTCATCACCTCGGCCATTTATATTCAAGTAGGCTTCACAGTTCAAATAAAATGTTAATGGTGACACTTTGATCTGTAATCAACACAAAAAGCATCATTTTGACCGAAATTGTTTCGGGTTATTCAATTTGCCGCTAGGGACGATGTTTTTGTGGTGAAAGCTGCCAAAATGTGATTTCCGCGACATTAGGCGCCAGTATCGCGCGGTATTGAGTAGTGGCGAAAAAATATGTTTCCTATTCAAGTCGAGAATATCCTAAATATTTTCCTTTAGCAACAAACGAAAGACCAATATTACGGAGTTGTTTCTGTAAACACGCTAGAGATAATACTGAACGTGCCCAATTCAAACAAAAACGTTTGGATGGATTATTATTTATTTATGTACTGTATTAGTTATTATCGTGACCTTTGCTCGTTTGAGCAAAATGAATGTCGTATTCATAAACATAATCAGAGCTTATTTATTTGTTTTGCAGAACAAAATTTTATACATGTTAGTGTAATGTTGCTCATCTGAAGTATGCAATTTAAATATTAGTCAAAATGCTTTCCACGTTAGTTATAGATGGGTACCAATATCGCACATAAAACATAGGAGGGTAGAATTTATTCTGTTGTAATAACAGATCTATGAAGATTTTTATATTGTGTATTATTTAACAAATTAAAAGTAATGCCTTTAAAAAATTATATTTAAAGCAATTATGCTAAATGAATTAATTTTACCATTTCATATTAAATGTTTATCAAGTTTAAAAATTAAATCTTTAATTAATATTACTCTTGGAAATATCACAAAGATGTTCGATCAAAAAAAACTTTTCAATTTGTGCACGACTGCGTTTAATATTCCCCCGAAGACCTTGTAACTTATTAAAAATCAAGGAGAAAAGTGAAAAATGCGTACAAAATCAACAGGAAAGATGTCACGCTCACCCTTGTTTACATTACGTATTGAACTTAAGAAAGTAATCTCGCAAGCAGACAAGCCCCTTATTGACAAAACGTGTCTTTTGCTTCGGGGAAATATTAAAAATAATCCTCCTGAAGACTCCCTCTGAACAAATTGTAAAGGATTCGAAACGAAGTATTCGCACAAAAAGCTCAAGAACAGCCGAGTTGTGTATGTCGTTCAATCGTTCGCGGAATGTTTTTTGGCAGATTTTTTATTCAAACATTTTCATGAGGTTTTGTATGTAATGGAAGCAACAAACAGCATTTATATGTGATAACAAAAATGCAGCGGGAAACTGCTAGATGCAGAATGCGCAGAACCGGTCGGAGTGGCGTCAGATAGGTGAGGCCTACGTCCAGCAGTGGACATCGAAAGGCTGATGGATGGATGAACAAAAAATAGCGCTGTTGATTTTTTTGCACCTATCCTGGACAACTGACTAACTAACATAAGATTTAAATCCCCAAATATTTCTAGTACACGTAATGTCACGTACATAATTATGTAGATAACAATGTAAATGTTTAATTGTGAAAAAAACCTTGAAGATTTGCTAATCTTCGAAGACTTGCAGGTTGGGTATGTTGTATTTGAATCTGTACTTATGTTTGTCGGTAGAAAAAAATCCCGAAACTTACAGTGGTGGT
>DWTF01000618.1:0-11105 GCA_018250225.1 Udranomia kikkawai
GATGTCTATGGGCGGCAGTAACCACTTACCATCAGGTGGACTGCATGCTCGTTTGCTACCTCAAAACCATAAAAAAATAAATCCACAGCACCTACAATTGAGGGTATTCCAGTGTGAGGCTATGAGTATAAAGCATTAATTTAAATTTACTTTGCAGCGTGATGGGGCAAACCCTCTCGGAGCCGGTGACAGAGAAGCAGTCGTCAACATGTCAGGACTCCAGGTTTCTCGTGGCCTCCTCGTGCATGCAGGGGTGGCGGGTGTCGATGGACGACTCGCACACACACATCCTGTCGCTGCCTGACGACCCTGGCACTGCTTTCTTCGCTGTTTACGACGGTCATGGGGGTATGTGATAATGCTTTTGTGATAGGCCTAGTTAGTATTAATTTCTTGTTTAGGTTTGAATGTAGATGCCCATTGTCAAAAATAATTTTATTTGTAAGTATGTATGTGTTATAAGCAATGGATACGTCGCTACTTAAGCTTGTTACATAAGAAAAAAAGAAAACAAGTAATATAGAAAATTATTCCCTTCAAGTATATAATGTAATAATATAGCCTGTTCGGTCGGATAGTCGTCATGTAGCATGCAAATGTACATGCAAATGTTACATTGCAAAAATATGTATATCTCCGCCATCAAGAGATCGTATGTTGATTTGTTTAGATAAGATTTTCGTGACTGATTTCTTAAATTCATTCAAATAGTAGTATATACTTAACATAAGCGTTTAAAACAAACTTTCAGAGTAATGCGTGCCCAGGCATAATAACACTTATTTAAATTTTTATGTTTTGCGACATGTTAGAGTCTCTTTAATATTGAATAATGTAGAAAATTATATTGTTTTGTAAAAAAAATGTCTAGTCATAATATGACCAAGTTTCGGTTAGTTAAGTTGGCTGTAATCGAAAAAGAAAAATCGAGGTTACGTTGAAAATACGTATGTACGTACGTACATTATGTAATATAGCAACGAGAAAGGATTAGTAATTTCATTTATAGGTTTAAGGTTTTTTTCATATATTTATTTAAGTGGATATGACGCCCGCTCAATAAAATTATTTATCGGGTAGAGGTAGACTTCATACAAAATTATGGCGTATTTGCAACAACGTATTGGCTATGATTAATATCATATAATATATGACATATATCTATCTATCTATATATATATATGTAGGCAATATTTTTATATAATCTAATCGTTGAAATAATTCGAGTTTTCTGTATTTCTTACTTAAAGAATTTCTAGGCGACCTAGACAGCCCAAAGACATTTATTTAATAAAATAGCTATTGAAAAGTCAACCTAATTGCGTTATTTAATGGAAAGAAATCTTATAGCCAAGTTTAATTGAGTTTGTATAAAAAAGAAAATCTCTCTTAGCGGGTTTCGCTTATTATTTTAAGTCCTTGGCGCATTGAAAGTCCTATTTCAAATGTTTTAGGTTTATTCTTAATTTTTACAAAAGATTACGATCTAGAGGTTGTTTACATTATATCATTACAAAACATAATATCACCCACCCTACACAAAGCAAAACTTAATTATATGTACAAAACATTATTTAACTCATATTGCTCAAATCACTTGAACTTTTCCAATTTAATAAACAGAGCAACGCAGTCAATGCTACACTAATATAAAAATGCATAGAAACCGATCTATATGTTTAAGGTACGTACCTACTACAAACTTACAACCCTTGCGTTATTTGGAACGCCGGTGTTTCCATCATTAATTCGATTCGCTGTCTTGCTGAATGTGCGCTTTCCCTAAGCACGGCGCTAGACAAAGCCTTATGAGGTGACGGAATGACTGGGCTAACAAGCACGTGCATCATTAGGCTGAGCCCTAATGAGCGACCCGGCTACACGACAACAACACTACAGACGCTACTGTTCCTTTTTCAGAGTACTTCAACTCGCTTGATACTTATATTACAAGTACAGCCAAATCATTTTAGAGACGTTTTTGCGCTGCGCTAGTGTGATAATGCAAGAGCAGGAGGGTGACTCGGGGACAACGTTCATTTCTAATATTGAAAGCAGAAATTAACGTTTAGGTTCCGATGGTTAGTCAGATGGTTAGTAAAGACCGTGAATCATGACACATTTCACTTCCAAAATAACTAAACGGTGGACGGGTTATATAGGGCATCTTATGTGTGTGTCCGGCCGATTTCGACCACGGTGACCGCTTCAAAAGCCAATCTTCTTCGTGAAGGTCCTCGCACATTGCGAGCATGTCGACCATACTTCACAGTCGTAGTCCGAGAGGTTCTAGAGGTTATTCCAAAAGGAATTTGCATTCGTTTTAGCACTAAAGGCAATATTTTCAATTTGGCGAGGCTCAAAGCCCGCACAAAAGTATCACACGCAATGGTGGGCATTTTATAAATATATTTAATGAAGGTGTAACGTTTATGCTTTTTACAACATTGTACCATAGTAAACGTTTGTACATTGTCCTTTGACGACGCTGCATATATACGCATACTGTTATTTATCAAGAGAAGGACTAACGCAAAGGAGTTTCTAAATTATTTGACTCTACGTTATTAATTCAGCGCGGACATTATTTCAAACAGAAGCGCTGAATTGATTTAATGACTTGCAAACTCTTAATCAACCCCCTTTCAACGGTCTCGCTTTCAGTTTTTTATTACATTATCTTACCTAATAGAGGCTTTATTAACTCGATTATCTGAGAGAGATGGATCGAATTATTTTATTCGCCCTCTTACCAAGCTTTCTTTCAAAGTAATGTTAGGAATTTATTCAAATTTAATTAACCTTCATATTTAAATACCTTTGTACTAAAAGTCTTTGTTCGTCATTTTTGTAAATACTAAAAATGTTATGAATATAAAAAAGATAAAAATCTAATTTAGTATCTAAAGTCAGTTTTGTCCTCTAAAGCAATCAAATAAAACAATCCGTTAACCTTATATAAAAATTCTACGAAATTTTATATTATTTGTTAACCCTTTGAATGCAAGTTAATAATCAGTGAATCTTTTTGTAATATGTACTATAATTAGCTTTTATTTTATTTGGTAAAAAATACAAGTTACATTTTGGAAAAAAGCATAAACACAGATTTTGTTCTTAAAATAGGTTGAAATACAAACTGTGTTTTCGATCTATTACTCATTAAAAATATTTTTTAAGTTAAAATTAAGAAGAAAAGACTTGACTGATTTTGAAGGAGCTTTTTTGAATTTATTTATGTATCTGCAGTTCAATGATGAACTGAAATCTGATAAGACACCTTAAGTTATATCTAATAACAATCATAAAATTATATATTTTCAGTATTTTTGCAAATCCAAGATGGCCTACTACCCCCATGCTAGCCCCCTTAATATGGGAATTTACACTAATATCGTTGAACGTCGTATGAACGTTTGGATTACAAAATGATCGTTTGATCTATCGACGAATGAATCATCGTACAAGAATTATCGTTCATTATTGACGCTGTTTTAAGCGTACCGATCGGCGAGTATCAGCATGATAGACAATGCCTAATCCTTCTCATTCTGAGATGCAAGTCTAGCTCGTTACGTCACACTGTTGTGGATCATCGTTAAACGTCGAATTCCATGGTGTCACCCACAACTACGGAATGTCCATTTATTTGCGCAATCAATAATTCGCACGTCACCGTGGCAGATTGTGGCGACATCGATCAGAATAGTTTGCTTGCAAATTTGGCTGCTGCTATCCAAACCGGACCGTGTGAAACTAATGCATACGCGTGTGTGAGGTATTGGCGTTCATCTGATTTATACGTCGCATTTTCTTGCAATGTTTAAATCGATTGCGGAGGGTTAGTACGTTTTAGTTATTTATTTCTGATGAAAAATTGAAAAAGTATGTATAGGAACTGTATAGGAAACAACGTGCTCAAAGTATATGACTTTCCATAAAAAGCATTAAATTACTGTTGCTTACATTTGATTGTTGTGAGTACACAAATACATACAGTACACAACACATACAGTAGTTTGAATATTACAAGAACTTACCTCATGCCATATTACAAAAGTTACTTTTCTATTCTATTTCTATTGATCGTTATCGTCTATAATGGAAAGAGATAACATGATATTTATATCTCTTTCTATTATTATAGACGATAACGATCGTAGAAATAGAAAAGAAACGCTTGTAATATAGCTAGGAGGGCTGAAAGCAGATAAATTGCATCACATCACACTGCGCAGCTGAAAATGTGGATTAGGTTGTAGTGAGGCGCACTGGCCAAGTGATGTTCGGTAGGCTTAATTAAGTACTTGTAGTGCGAGAAACTCGTAGTACAATACGGTTTCCTCAGAATCACCGTTACGATATTTAAATTCAAGCGCTCTTGTTTTGCTTAGAAGTTTGTGGCACTATTTTTTTAAAATATTATATTATTGGTTCAACTGAGAAGATTTGGCGATAAACTCAATGGCTCTGTTTTTTGTTTACATTGCTTTAATTAAATACTAATCGTACAAAAAGTGTCTCTTACACACACTGTATTCACTGGATCATAGTACTTATATGTGAATAATAATAAATTTTTAGTACGAGGATAGACTATTAAATAGAATAATTTCAAGAATAAACTCGTCTTTAAAACAACAGGCTATGAGAATACACAAGTATTTTGTAAAATAACTCAATACTTATTCCTGTCAGAATCGTTCATTTTCTCGCTGCGGTGAGAAATAGACGACCCGACTCGCTACACCACTATACCTTTTACCTCTTAATATCTTTCCACTTAAATATATATCACTTGAAACACTTACTTTAAAGCCACTAAAGCTCCGTCTCAAGTTCTGTAACTGGGTACTATACGTATAAGTGGCCGAGTACTGTCAAAACTTTCCGTAGGAGCTAAATCTATGGACGATGAAAAGTTGGAGTGAAGTTATCAAACTTCCAATTCAACAATTAACGGAGCGTGGGTTAAGCTCAACTGCCATATTTTAGGATAGGTGAGCGCGGCTCGAATCCTTACCACTATTACAAAGAGAATAACTCCGCCCGTTTGTTACATTTTCGAGTCTAAACCGCTGAACAGATGTTGATTAGATTTGATAGTAATGAAAATTTTAACCCTTCGGTTAAATATAGCAAGAACATCTTATGTCCCAAAAACGTGGGCATATACCCACCATATACATAAATATTAGCACGTAATATAAGATTGTCTATTTTAACCGTTGAGTGTTTTCAAACGAAGCACGGAACCGTACCGTAGGTACCAGTATAAGTATATATACGGAATTTCATTTCCACTAAGAATTTTACATTGAAACTTGCAATGGCTGTCTAGGGAGCGATCAACTACACTTAAAGTGCGTTGATATCGGTGTCCCGCGTCAAGCTTCGCGAGAGACGAATATTATTAAAATTTACCTAATCCAACTTTAATATACTCTGTGGATGGGTAAAATACATGTTGTTTTTTTTATTTTACACACTTTTGTTTGACTTTTATAAAGAAGACCGTCGAAAGTAGCATAACTTGAAAATGATGCGGCAAATCGCAGCTAATCAATGATGATATTTTTATCTTTTTTATATGCTAGATACATTTATCAAATTAATTTTAATTTACTTATGGCAATAATCGCGTAAGTTAAATAACACGTTTTATCATTAACAAGTAAAACATTGAACAGTGATCTGATTGATGATTTCTCGAACGATTAAATTATTAAAATATTCAAGTATTCGAAATGCTATTGAAGCGTAAATCTCGCAGTCGATCGTAAAAACCGTTCCCTTGAGCGGAAAAGTAACAGTGTTTCATTGGATCTGAACCATGCCATTGTCCTCACACGCACTCCGAGAAAAAGAGCAATTTCTGAGATTTCCGAAGGGCTTAGCTTCATTTCCTTTTATATCTCCCCAGATACTAAATTCGTCCAGCCAATAATAAAAAATTGTCGGGGACATCCGGAATGGACTCGGGTAAAAATTTACTTCCATCCCTTTAGACGGAACGGCTGACGTATTTAATCTATATTTTAATTATTTTTCCGCTAAGAAATCTCACTTATTGAAAAGAATGAGATTTTTTTCATAAGAAACGAAACGACGTCATTTTATTTATTACTGCCGGGTACTTGTCGAGCCTAAGATTGTTCTGTTTATATTGAAACACAACATAATAATTTATTAACGATGTACAATAATTCAACAGTTCAATAGCTCAACGATTATATACATAAAACGATGACTGATATGAACCTAATTCATCTTTTGTTCTAAAGAAGAGCTACGATTTTAACCAATATTAAAATATTTTCGTTTGTAAAATGTTATTCAATTTTATTATTCATTTGTTAAATTTAAAAATGTTCAGTTCTCGGGAAACAGCGCTTGTTTTGCTGACGTATACAGACAACCCATTTGTAACACTTTATAAAGCATTACGGGTACAAGGGACACAATGTATCGGAATAGAGTGACAAGCGCAATTTGACTGTTTGCTACTTCCCGAAGTAACTTATTGTCGCAGGTGTGGGAGTACTCAGGAAACTTCGTATGAATTACAAATTCGCAAATATGTATTGTGCGTATACAAAATGCCTGAAAACTGCCTAACCCATGTCAAAGTGGAAACTTTGGTTGAGATCGGGGACAGATTTAAGGAGTGAAGTACGCTCGGGCACATTATCTTAAGGGACGTATAGGAATCTATAGTAAGTAGGTAATATTGTAAGTGTACAGCACATACACTTAATTATTATTTGTTAAAATAATCAATTATTGTAATTGTTTATTGTGGATTTTTTTTTATTACGCCGAACAAATAATAAGGTCATCTTTTACTAAAAAATCCTATGTTTGTCGTTTAAACGACATACGAGTACAAAGGTTAAGTTATAAGTCCAGTCAACATCCACAATTCACCGAAAAAAACATACGAGGATTAAGCTAGCTAGCTAAAAGCCTACATTTTTCTTTAATAGAAATACTAATAAACAATCTCTATTATTTAATACGTAATCTTAGAATTAAAACTAGAACCGAAGCAATACGAACACGGAATAAAGGCGGCCAAAAGTTGTGACAGCTACGTCGGAGTCAGGCGGCGGAACTTCGAAGTCTGGTACGTACAAATATTTCATAGAATCGGGAAAGTTTTCACCATATTACTATTATTTATACACTGTTCATTGGCTAAGGAAGTTAACGTAGCCAAGCACTGAATTCAGAATTTTTTGGAAGTTAGCAAGTGTTGTTCACAACAATTTTCTGTTAGTATTGAAACAGTAGCTTCCACAAATAGAAGAATTATTTTACAACGAATTGACTTATTACAAAACAACTCACAACCTTAAACAGTCGAGTCCTTCGATAATCCAACGAAAAATTAGAAATCTATCCGAATATTCTCTCACAGAAAATTCAATAAAACTTTACATAAGAATTCCAATTTCCATGACCAAGCTTCCTCCTCCTAAATAATGTAGATAAGAAATGATGACAAAGAAATGTCTTTGTCAATTATGATCGAGTAATCGGAGCGTTAAATAAGTTGTGATAGCAGTGTCATGGCCACGCTTGCCCGGCGATCTGTTAAGATGCAAAATAAATTAACGTTAGTCTAGAACGAGATAAAACTTAATACAATTTTGTTTGATTCGCCTTATTTTTATTACAGCACACTTTAAGTTGAGTATTCATATACGATTTCTATGTATCCTGTTTCGTCTGTGGCTCTGATGTAAATACCTATGTATGAACTGATTGACTAGGTTGGTGGATCTTTTTAGCCAACATGATAATCACACAAAACAAAAATGAGTGTTCCTTCTGGGTGTACTCCATTCGTTACTATGTTCATTATCCGAATGGGATAGAGCAAGCAACGCTCACAAGAAGATAATCGGGAAATTTTCTACAGTAAAGATATAGATGTCTAAAATAGGTATTAAGGAATATTTCGACTCTACTCTATATATACCAGTACAAAAACTATAACGTTTTACATTAAAAAAGAAACAGAAAAATAAATTGCGATTAAATCTAAAACTTATTAAACACACGATTCAAATACACCAATGTGTACAATATTCAAATTACATTTAAAATCCATATAGCAAATTGCTTAAATCTCTTATATGGAAAACCAATCTATTTGATACATCTTAGCGAACATCTATAAAATTACGAATAATTTCATTTGATTCCGAGGCGAGCGAGGCGCGAAGGTACCGTACCGTAGATAAATGCAAGGTTCAGAAGCGGTCGGCACGAAGGAACAGCTTTGATTTGATTTGAATACTGTAATGAGACCTTACATGTGTTCGGAGACGAGACGGAATTTTCTCGGGTACAAATGTATAGACAGCTACGAATTCTCCGACCCGAGGGACCTCCGCACATTTTACGCGTTAATTCCGTAATCCCCTTTGTATGGGGCGCACGTTTAGTGTTTGCGTAATTGAAATAGTGGCAAAGTTGTCGCCCAGAGTAACCAAGCGTCAAAGGTAATATACTTGTGTGCCTTATTAGGAAACATTGTAGCTACGGGAACTTAATTGGCACAAAATTTCGTCCTAAAGGTTGGTTTCAATTTTTTAACGTAGTACGTATAAAAGTATGAACGTTTATTATGTTAAAGTATTAGTACAACTCATGTTAAACATAATTGTAGGGAGACTCTGAATCATCTATATAGTGAATATACAGAAATAAAAGTGTACAGATTAATGTGATATATTCAGATTTTTTATATTAAAATCTATATAATGAAACTATCTTTTAAGGACTAACCTTTCTTTATCTACCTGCCTTCCTTTATAAATATTACCATGAGTATAATATAATGAACTAAATACGTAATACTGCATATTAAAACTTATGAGTCGTGGTCGTGGATTTAGACCTTCACGACCAAGAACGCTATATTTAGAAACAAATCTCAACACTCATTTCCATTAATATGCAAAGTTAGAGTTTATAACAAACCAAGTTGCATTTAACCGTACACTGAATAATTATTTATATTGTGTTGACGCGCGCTTGAAGCAAATGTGTCCCAAAATGATAGCTCGCGAACTTTATATAGCATCAGGCTTTTAGCGGCGAAAGTTTTAACTGCATGGCGTTTACTCAAAATGCAAATTACAGGCTTTATATAGGCGAGGCGGTTAGACACCCCGAGATAGATACACGGGACCCCAATATTAAACCACACGATCACGCAATAAATTAAAGCGCGCTTAGTGTTACATAGTAATTTTCGGCGTAGTACAATATTCTGGTTGACATTTTTCACTTCACCTACAATGCGAAGGTAACCTTCGGTATGTAACTTACATGCAAGGTGACACTAGGCTAATGATACCGATTACGTTATTTGTTATTAGTTTTATCTCTTGTCTCCTTGCATTAAAAATATAAATATCTATGTACATATGGGATAATTTGTGTAGTAGTGTTTGAGTAAAATAATATTTACAACTCTCACAATAAATGGTGATTGCACTGACAATATAATGTATGACAATGTATATTTGTGGCATAATACGTGGTACTTTAATTTTGCATAACTTTTTTTTTTGGTATAAGAAGTGAATTGCATTCACTTCTTATACCAAAAAAAAAAGTTTGTATATTATATTGTATTCTCTGTCTCTCTTTTTCTAACGTAAAAAAATCAAGATCTTAGACGTAGTAGTAGAAACCTGAATTATGAAACAAAATATTTTTTGTAATTGCAACAATATAATTTGTGTTCATTACCAATTCATTAGGATTAAAATGAGGCTTACATTTAATTGTTTTGACTGCTTTATTACAGAAAAAATAATTCTTACTGTTTTATTTAACTTTTTATTTAATAATCATCATACAAGATTAATGTTATGATAAAGAAAATTACGAACTTTAAGACAATTATCATTCAACATACATTTACAAATCGACTCGACTTACAACTTGAAGAACAAGGCCCAAATTTTCCATTGGATCCTACTTAGGTTTGGACTTTCTGATTCTTACAAAATCCAATGTATCCTCGTATGACTGTGTAGTTGTTTTAATAATGACCAAAATACTCTTTACCAACATACTATATGCAGAAGTACACTTTGGATTATATTTTGCCTATATCGAGAATATGTTACTTGTTCGTTTATTCCACATTTATATACGTAAATCAATAGATAACAGAAGCACGTTAGAGAGTTAAAAAGCAAATGTTTATTCCATCTGAGAGCATTCACCTGAATAGTTAGAAATGTTGGTTTTGATTTTATAATGAACACAAAATTATACTAAAAGCTTTGATACAATCTAGTGAATCCTATTTTAATGCAAAGCCAATTAAGTCGGACATTATTATTCCATCAGAGCATCAAATCGACGATCAGATATTATAATGTATTTGAACACATGAAAATTATTATGGAAAGATATGTTGTACACAAGAGATGAGCATGAATTATGAAAACTATACTATAATTATTTGTTTGTAGATTTAATAGGTATACGTTTTTTTGAAATCTGATTCTTGGAACTATGAATAATGTTAATAAAATATACAAGGTATATAGTCCATCTTTTTAATTTTAATGTTTACTTATTATATGAAAGAATTAACGGAATAATATTATAATTAGGGGGAAGTCCCCAAAGCCCGGATGGTTTCTAAAGCCGGACAGTGACACCGCATATTTGTTTTATTATTTAACTAGCCATCAAAAACCTCTTACATTTACTATTCATATGCAAACTACTTTAAAACAACTTCACTTAAGTCAATGTTATTGTCTTTATTTCAAACATTAAAAACATTGAAAAGACTATACATACCTAGATACTTATTTTTACTATGTAATGTCTACGAATGTTTACTAACTTGCACCATATGTAGCATGGCTGTAGCGTATGATACGAGGATATTAGGGTGAGTTTTTACTGTCTACTTCCTTTGGTCTTAAGCATAACCATAAAAACCACCAATAACAACAAAATTGGGTTTTAGGCTTTTAGCTTTTCTGACATTTCCCTATTAGTTTCTGTTATTTTAATTTTATATTGAGAATTTTTACGATTACCAACCAAATTGATAGTACAAG
>DWTF01000619.1:0-11101 GCA_018250225.1 Udranomia kikkawai
GGCAGGGACTGCGAAGCGGAGTACGTTCCCTGCGAACCGTCTCCGTGTCTGCACGGCGGACGGTGCAAACCCTTGGATCCGTTGCGATACGAGTGCGATTGTCCTAAAGGTATGTGGTTGTGATTTATACTTCGAATTTCGTTCTGTTTTATTTAATGAGTATTTTTTTAGTTTTAAGAATATACTTAAGTGTATAATTTTCCCCATTGTTATGTTACTCCTGCAACAGTGGTGCAGTGTTCCTGTCGTGAATAAATATTATTTTTATTTCTATCTTCAAAGTTTAAATCGAAGGATTTTATTAACGTTATATGAGTTAGTTTCGGAATTCAAGCATGGATTAATTATAATTTCAAATTTATTTTTATAAATCTATTTTATTTGGTTTTATCCTACATCAATTTAAAAAACGAAAGAATATATTTGCTGAATTAGGATACGTCTAATCTAGTACCCGGTTTGAGTACATTAATTGGTTTATCTTGTTCATGGAGTCTGTTGGCAGTTTTTAACGAAGATGCAATCTCGCTGTCCAGTTAATACTCATTTACTTATAGCCATATACGTCAATATGTTTTATAAGAAGTGAACCATACCGAATTTGAAAGTTAAACGGTGTTAATGCCCATTTAAATTCTTCAACCGTTTCCCGTATACGGCCGTCTCCATATACACTGGTTGATTTCCAACTATTCATGTTTTATAACTTTTTGCTATTCACTACGACATGCAAGTCTAACTGATTTGATGTTAATGTTGCAATTGCAAGCGAATGATTTATTTATTATGGTTACTGGAGAATTAGAATCTAATACATAAATCACGTTATCGTTAATTGTTGTCATATTTTTCCTTTCTTTCTCTCAAACGTTTTATTTTCTGATCTTACATTTAGTTTTTGAGTCTTGTAGTATTAATGTAATGTTCACGTAATGCTAAATATCAGTTTCAAGTTATTAAGTGGTTACGCCTAGATCCGCTGCCCACTGCGCACTCCCACTGTTTCCTCGTTAGGTTCATTGCAATCTGTCCTACTCTTGTGTTCTAATTTGCTTTAAATAGTAATTATTCTTTATATTTTCCTTTCTTTTTACTTTTAATGTTAAAATATTGGATTTTCTTTGTAACCAGATCATTTAAATTATTCAAGACCTCGATTACATCAAATTTGTAACTATTGTAAATCATTTGAATATTCATTGCCTTTTAAATTACTAAAAGGAACTAGAATATGGATTTAACTGAAAATTATGTAGTAATAGTAAATGCAATTAACCGAAACTAAATAAATCTTAATGTCAGTCTAGATCACTGATAAGCGGTTACGTAAATACTTGCATGTAATTTGACCCTAGATCATCAAAAGAGAATGGATGTGTATTTTATTAATGTACTTGAATCATTAAACTTAGAACGAAAAAAATACGGATATTATTATTTTACTTGACTTAAGTAATCGTAAAGGCAAAATAATTCAAAGTGTGAAAACTATTATTTATTCAATAATGGTCGATGATTACTTAAAACACTCATCCATGCCATCGTAGCAACAAATACGATTGAACTAGAAAGAATGTATCCGAATCTATAAGAAAAAATATACAGAAATCGACTATAATACCCGTTGCGTGTCTATCTGATAATGCGTCATTAGTCTATGGCTGAAAGCCGGCGATGGCCCGCGGCGACCACGACTCGGCCGGTTCGAAAGCTGCACTTAGACAAATTATAGTCTAGTTGTAAATACCGACTCTATTGATATTTATATACAGCGTTTGTGGAACTAAACGGACCGATGTCGCAATCGACGAACGAGCCTGTTCTTATTCAAACAAAAGCTCGTGTTTTGCAATTTTTAAGAAAATTTCAGCACTATTCTCTTTGCAAATGTTGCGAACGTTGACGATATCCGAGACTCCGAATCTAATGAAATCTTTGATTGATAACTTATTCTTTAAAATTACTGATATGATTTTCAAAACTGTTGAGAAAGGAGGTTAATTAAATTAATTTAAAACTGTTATCATGCCACTTTAAATCAATTTGATCGCCAGACCAGATACTGTCGTGCTAATATTACGATTTATAGCGTCTAATGTGTAGCCGGCCGTTTAATTGCCTGTGCAGTTTTATGTCTCACAAAATTAATAATGCTGTGAACAGATACACTCAATTGACATTTAATGGAATCTGACAATTCTAATCCAGTAAGTAATATAAAACATACAAACAACATTACGATGATTAACCGTGTTATTCATGGAAATGGTAATAACGATAGCGCCATACAAATCGTTGATATTCACACTAATAGTGTCACGGGAATACCGTCTCTAGCTGAAAGTAATTTAGATTATAATGGTGTGAAGGGGATCGTAGATAGGCGTGAGTTACCGAGTCCGTGCCCGCAATAAAATGAAATGAGGGTTACATCACAATTTTATATAGTCCGTGGTGTTCTCGTCTCGTCTTCATTAGCTTCATTACGCCATTGCAGAATGGGAGATTGCGGAACCCGAGTGGCGGATGCGTTGTTTTTTACCTCAATTGCTAGTGCAAATTAGTTTAATCTGTGCTGGAGTTTCACTTTTGATTTGACGCTTTCGTTATTATTTTATACGAGTTTGCCCATTACGACCGACCTTTGGCATTTTCTATTATTTGGTATAGTTTGGCTTTGTCCAGACTTTGTTCTCTATTTCACAAGATAAGCTACTACAAGTTTTATACGTCGGCCATTAAATTATATTATCCGGAAAAGGTATTCGAAATACTAGAATAATTTGTTCGGATAATTAAAATACTTTTTGGCCATCTATTTTAATCTAAATTCCACTATCATTCCGAAGCTCTATTAATGAAGAGAACTAAGCCGTATTGTCTATCGAAGTCTCCGAAAACGGTGTCTCCAATAAAGAGATGGTTTTATTACCAAACTAATTTCCCTAATGGGAACGAGGACAGTCAGCCCAACGAACGGCATTCGAAATCTATCTAATTACCCCACACTTATTAAATACCATTCGGAGTCCTGAGGACTCGATCCATCAAACGCCACTTTAGTTTTTTCACTGTTAATGACTTTACAAGTACACGAATGTGTGGGAAAGGACAGGAAATCGGAATTCTTATTAACAAGCTGTCGATTGAATTAGTTATTGACGCTTGACGATCTGTTTCGGGTAAGCGATCGGTGACTAATGCGTTTTAAACACAAGTGCCTATTTAAGAAATTTTGGGTAATTCAATAGGTTAATAATTCACAAAAGTTATCCTGTATGAAATTCTTACAAAAACAGTTATGAGCAAATATGATCTGACTTATTATGATATTGTAAGAATTTTATTTACAAACGTGTTAAATAATGACGTCAATAACTGCGTCCTAATGTTCTTTCAGAAGAATATTCGAAGTCATCTTGTGAAGATTATAAGTATCACGGTCCATAAGTTTCAGGCGATGCTTCATGTGTCTTATTCTAAAAATAGCCGTAACAGCTTCCGTATATTAATTATTTGTCCAAACGTATGGGAAAGGAGGGTGGTGGCACTCTCACAGCATTATGTTAATGGCATTGTCAAAAGCTAATATCAATTCCTGAACGTCTCTTGTAATGACAAACTTTTCTGTATTCTGCATATATAATCCAAACTCGTGGGCATCATCACATATTCATTTATGATCAATGTCGGCGTATGTCCCGTTAGGTTACTACGATTTGACGTCTTATATGTGGGCGATTCGATCTGTAATAGCGTAAACAATTTTGATTATACTACTGAAACTATCTATATAAATCGTGATCGTGGCCAAAAAGTTCAAGAGGTCAAAGTAATCATAGCTTATAGTCGGATAGAGGATCAAAATTTACAGTCAATGGAATAGTCCGAGATTTCGATGGTAAGCCAGAATAGGAAGGTGTCAAGTCTATTCCATAAATCGAATCAAACTCTTATAGTTATTCAAATTGTAAAGTTATTCAAGGATTTCGACGACATATTAAATGAATAAATTGAACCATCACTCTTCCTATCTATTATTGAGTATTGATTACTTTTAATTATGCCTTTTTATGTACTTTTTAATATTTGTTACTGAATTATTTTGTAGAGATTAAACAATTAGCTACACAAATCTGATTTTTTCGGAATCAATAAAACTGTTTGAAACAATAATAAATAATTAACGTTTTTAGCAAACGAAACTAGAAAACATAAATTTAATTAACTTCACTAATTATGAAAAAATAAAACTTGATATACCCATAATAGATTATGCGTGTGTGGGAAACTGATTGTCAATTTGCTTGTTAAGCATTCTAATAATTAATGTACCGTTTATGGTGTATAACTATAACAGTATTTAGATAGCGATTGGTAAGAACAGAACAGAACTAAAAAAGGAATAAAATGATAATTATTCTAATCATCATAACCACCGTGGATAAAATTCCAATTAATATTCGCATTTGTTTTTACAATTAAATTTTTTGAATATCATAAATCGTCAATATAGTCTTTTGGATTGCGTGGTTCTTATGATTAAAATGTTTGCCATTGTTCGCTAATAAGGCTGGATAATTTGAATAAGCAATTATAAAAATATGTTTTTTCCTTTCCATTCAGATACTTAGCTACTTATAAAATTTCAATGATTTTATCAAACAGCTTACGGTGATTACGATCTTCAAAGTTAACTGATTTTTGTTTTTAATTGTTTTCTTGTGAACGCAAATTTTACAACAAACTGTTGTTTGCAAAAAGGCACATTATTGCATTATAACTTGTTCACATTTTTTAAAAACACGTTATGTTTGCTTAAAACTGTTATTCTCCCATACGTTTAACAGCATCTTTTCTTCTTCCAACCGAATCCAAAGTTATTCGTCACCGACTCATGTGCTGTTTATCCCAGTTCGCATACGTTACGTTACAAAAACGCGTGGATGGATTTAAAGCGGGTGCCGTTAATTTTTTCCACATCTCATAAACAGAGCACATGTGGCGCTCGTGGGAACGGCTGGTTAATGAAGGTAATGAGATTGCCGACTCGCTAATCAGTGCACTGTGGCCCGTTGTGCGACCCAACTGATGGGTGAAGGTCTTCGACACTTAATTAGAACCTCTGGATTACGTCTGTTCTTTTGCAATTAAATTAGGAATCAAGAGAGGGCGTTTGTAGCTACATACTTTGCTGCTACGTCCGAGTTAGGTCCTTTTGCGCAGTATTGAGCGTCAATTATTTATCCTTGTTTATTTCTATATTATGTGATTGTTATTCTTACTGTACTTTAGGAATAAGATATTCTATAAAGGAAAATAAAGATACTATCTTTGAGATTTGATTGATTCGCTTTTAGAAAGGAGAAAATCACACAACTTTTCAGCTTTCCAACTTTTTGCTTTTTTCAATGAATCAATCTGGTTTATTCTAACGTTATCCATTCATATGATTCTATGAAATGGTATCATTACATTTAGCAATAAGATTCTATGAACCAAGCTAAACCTACTTTCTTTCTCAGGTTACCGGGGCCAGAACTGTGAGATCGATATCGACGACTGTCCCGGTCATCTCTGCCAGAACGGCGCTACTTGCGTGGACGGACTCAACTCCTACACCTGTGAATGCCCACCTACCTTCACTGGACCCTTGTGCGGAGACTGATGTTGACGAGTGTGCTTTGAGGTGAGTGAAAAATACTTTTTATATTATTATTTTGAGGTAATAAACGACCATGCACCTGATAGTAAGAACATGAACATTTGTAGTCAAAGCGATAATTTTAGTTTTTCTTTTTCTGGAAATAAAATGCCGGGCTAAGGTTTGTCGAAAACGATTATTAGCTCGAATAGAACCAATCTTAATTTTAATGGTAATTTGGTTGTAGTTAAAGGTAGTAAATCAGTTACGAATACTAGTTGACTTAACTACAAATAAAATCATACTCCTCATATTGAGTTAGTAGGCAGAATGTTACTTTGTTGTTCATTCTGCTTATAAACCAGCACCAGCACAAATCTGAAGTAAGCGAATTCTTAGTAATTACGAGCAAGAATCTGAAACAGGTCCAAGCTTACGTGTATCGATATATGAAGGCAATTTGTTGCGTCGTGTATTCTTTCCGAATCTTTCAAATCTTCACGTATAATTGGCTTAGGGTCAATACTTACGTGCGGCTCTTTGAAACGCAGTCGTATTCCAAAGAGCGTAGGACTCAAGTGTTTTTCATAATCGAGCATAGTTTGGCTGACCATTATTCGGTTGTCGAATCGCCGTCCCAATTAAGCAGGCATCCGTGCAAAACCAGCTGGATCGATTGCATCTATTCACCACAGCCTTACTGCTTCTGTTTAAGGTTCAGATTACTCGTAAAATTAAATCTGGGACTATCTATATTCGTGGTTTTGCCGACCTTAAATGGTATTCTTATTACGGGGGAATAGACGAGAAACTGGGTCGGTGATAGTTCACTAAGGGACTTATTTTTAATGGATTGTGTTTTTGCCTTTCTCGAATGCCCTTGTTGTTTTCTGCTGTGGAATTTATTGATACATTTTGTGTTTTTGTTTCATTGCGAATTTTTAGTTCATCATATCGTCGAAAATCAATGTTTAATTTAATTGCTTTTACCTGAATGGAATAAATGTCTAGTATTTCTAATAGATCTAACCTAGCTATTACAACCAACTAATTTAATTGGTTTATGAAAATCCGATACGTCTTCACGAGATATCTTATACAAGGTACATCCACCGCACAAAAAAGACAAAGTAACAAAGGTTGTTCCAAGAGAGCCGAAAGCTATGAAAGGAAAGAAAGAAAGAACCCAATCATGTATAAAACGAGGTAATGATATCTACATCTGTATGGGATATTTTTTGTAACACAATATGTTCGCGCCCGCCCGTGTATCGAGTGTTAATTACAAAATAACTCGTCTACGAGTCAACGGCCTTATGACTCAAGAAGTGGCCCGACCGTTTTTTTTAATTCGTCCCAGTTCAAATAAGATAAGGCAAAAAGGGCAATTGAAATGAGTCTAGACATCCAACGGATTAAGACCATAGCGGCGGAATTAATTATTATAGAGAAAAACAAAGCAAAAGCCAAAAGTGACATGAGAGTCGCATAATTGTTTTTTCAAGATTAAGATCTTATAAAACAGCCCTAAAATTAGCAACTTCTATATTACTAGCCAGAGACGGAATGTATAGACAAAATTGATACTTTCAATGAAATATTTTTGCCACTAAATTCAGGTGTCATCGTCTAATATGATACCAGAACCTTATGAACTTTGTCTGTTATTAACAAATCGTTTTCCGCTACTAACTTGTGGCTTGGATCCCCGGCGTCCCATGTGCGATGCGGCGGCGTTCTTACATTAATTGTTAGCTAATGATCGAGTATAAAAACCTCGTTCGCACGGCAATAGCGAGGAATATAGTCTGAGCACATTCAACTGTCATATGCAGGCGGTAGGGTACTGTTACTTGTAATAGGTCCGCTTAGATTTGTGTGCGTTTTGTTGGTAGTAAAGAAAGGTGGAGTGATATTTTGCGTTCTTAAAGTCTCTTTGTCTAAAAAAAATACAAAGAATAAATATAAATAAAAGGTGATTTTTTTTCGATGAGAAGTTTTTATCCACTTTTGAGAAAAAATGGGAAAATTATCATCATCAATTGATTCTGAAATGATACAACAGAAAATAATTATTGCTAGTTCGTTTGCAATATGATAAATTCCACAAATTACCTACATCAAAGTTAATCTTATACGTAGTTATTATAAAACCATTCCAACTTCCTACTTCATTTGCGTTCAATTCAAGGTCTGGTACAAAAACGCTTTCTTCTGTACGGTTAAGATTAAACGAATCCGTAGGAATGCATGAGCTTCAAGATCAATGGCATATCGGATTCTGTGCGCTAAGAGTACGTATTGAGTAATTGATAGGTTTCTTTATATTTGTATCCGGGAAATTGAAAGCCCGCGAGACAAAGTTCTTGTGAATCGTTTTTGCTGCTCCGTACTTTTTATCTTGGTATAAGAACTCTGTATAATAAAAAAGAATATTCCCGAACATAATGTGAAAAATTAATGATCAAGTTAGTTGATTTAGTTAAACTTTATTACTTATATTCAGCTTAACTTATACTAAATTATGTAACAGCCGGGTAATAAGACTTAACAGGAGGCTTTTTTTACGATTACTTTGCTCACTGATTATTAAATAATGTCGTGCGATTGGAAGTCATAATAATGCAATAAACCTACCAGTATGGGATAGAGTTCAAAAACATTACTATAAAATACAAACTTTTATTAAAGCACGGCACGACACCAAAATTATTTCGGGCTTCTTGTTCCCGAGTATTAATCGGGCCTATATAGCTTATTAATATTTACAGACCACGCAGATCACACCGCCCGTAGACCCCTTTTGTGGCCAGCATTGTTGCGGAGGTGACAACACAAATAACCTTATTACCAACGACATAGAGTCCAAATTCGCGCGCTCCGATCGCGAGAGAAACGTTGCCAGAACGCACTTAACCGCTTAGCGACGTTCTTCGCTTCTTATTTTACTTGTATTACCTTTTAAAAGCGTCATCTTGGCTATTTGAAATTGTGTCGTATCTTCGGATGGTAAGGCTGCTTTTCGGATGGTCCCACCCCGCATGGGATAGTGTCATCCTATCCGAGCCGCTGGTACGTGAAACGCAACAGATAAATGCGTGCTCAATATCGGGTTACCTTCCAGGGGAGATTTTTTCCCTGTAGCTCACGGTGCTTTGAAAGGAGTTTTTGAAGTGTTGGATTTGGACGGGCTCGGTGGCCGTGCATGGAAGTATCCGAGTAGGATGTCAAGTGTGAATTTTGTAAAACTTTTTATTTTGATTTATTGAATTCCGAATTCTACGACTCCATTCCTTTCATAAGGTCCTCTACTGTATTATTATTCTAATCTGTGTGTCTGTCAGTTACGAATGAGGTTATATAAAAAGTAGCTAGAAAGAATAAAGAAAATATTTTTCACTGGAAATTAAATTGCGTTATAATCTGTAGTCAGTTACCATTCGTAATGAAACTATTATAACCATGAGTGGATTTGCCTAAGTTGAGAAAGGCAAAACAATACAAGCCACATTCAAGCAATCAAGCCAGAAAAAAATCCATATTATATTCACGTACTTAGCATCGTAAAACAATAAATGCCTATTAGCACCAAAAATACTTCGAATATCCCAGCATCGCCGAGAAAGTTGGATGTTTATTCATAAGGGACACTTCGGGCCATTATTCTTCGGGATATTTTATTAATTACGCGTATCGGTCCCCGAGATAATTACTGAGCGGGGCCTAATGGAATAAATGTATGGTAGCTTCGAAATATGATAGTTTTGTTAGCAGTAGCAATGAGGGCCATGATCGATGCATGGGTCCATTGACGGAAATGTATTGGTTTCCGTTATTTCTTTATTGCCCTTTCGGTGTTTCAGATCTTAATTTATGGGCCTTCCGTGTGAAAATTATCTTTTTATGGAAATTAAGTGTGAGCCCGTGTACACTCCACTCCCTTTGACCCTTATCACTCTCAAGTGATAATACACCACGTTTTCTACCGACAGTAAAAATATAGAGGAACAATTGCCTTATTAATGTCAGTTTTTTGCTCAACGATTTAAATCGACTTGAAAAAAATATTTCTTTAGCAAACTAATTCTCGTGTTACACATTATATATTGTTACATACTCGTAGTTGTGTTTTAACCTAGGGCTAAGTGATAGGTATTTTGTGACAAAATGATAATTCTAATGTAAGATTAGGAGGCTTACACATGAAGCTGCTATAGATATACTTGTACAGGCAGGTCATTGTTTGTTTTACGACATATTTCTCGTATATTCCAAAGTTTTGGCTTCAATCCAAAGGTTCTGTAATATGTATATACGCACATGTACCATATTCTATATTTGCCTTATACCTACACATTTGAGATATGTTTTGTAGTTTATCGTGGTAACAGTATCGTAAGTGAATATGGACACATCACAGAAACGGATCATAAACATGAAGATCGTTTAGCATAATGATTACTTCGCAAGTCTGGCTTGCAGACATGACATTTCTTTGTGAGTAATATGGACACGTAGTATAAACAATCCTTTAGGAATTATTTGCCGTTAAACATACTTCAAAGAAAGTCTAAAGTTTTCGATCTTAAGATGAAACGTAACTATTACAAAATGTTAACTCATTATATAAAATTACACCAGTGTTTTACTTAAGTGACCTACGTGCGTAAGTTAAGTAAAGGTTCTACAAAAACTTCTTTAGATCAATAACCCTTTCTCACACCAGTACCTACAGCCTCTGTTAATGCTTTTTGGTAATTAAATGCGCCCACGCAGATTCTGTTTCAAAATAAACACCTTCAGTTCAGTTTAATGCCGTCACTCATTACGCTTAGTTACTGAGAAATATTTTCATTTAATGTGTATACATAATTATTTCTTATTCATAAATTTACGTTTAGTAAAATATTTTTAAGTAAGAAATATTTTCATTTAAGTTAATGTGTATGCACAATTATCTTGTGTTTATAAACATCTCTGATGCATGAATTTTTTTTAACCAGAAGGGCTTTTTTTGCAACCGTCTTTAACCGTCAAAAGTTCATGGTATAAGTATAGTTAACACTGATGTATAAAAATGGGGTTTTGCATTAGCTCGACAAGTTAACTTACAAATTTTTAACACGGTAGAGTTTACAATCGTTAGAACATGATATAACTTTACTCACAAGTATTTTTTAGGTACCTAACACTCGTCCACAAATTAAAAAGCTCTTTGTGATTACCGAAAGGCTTTCTTTTCAATTAAATCAACTGGATCGAGTGTAGGTGCCACAATTAAGACGCTGATAAGAATTGACCGGTAAATGGGCCCGGTTTGTGACTTAGTCAATTATTTACACAACCGACGTCTATTGAAACTTTCTACGAAATGAAGACTAGGTCTTTTTTAGATTCTCTTCGCTATAGTGTGCTTTGTTTATTCTGCGGTATGTTGTCGAATGAATTTTTCGGCAA
>DWTF01000620.1:0-11096 GCA_018250225.1 Udranomia kikkawai
TAATTTGTTATTGAATAAATTTTATATTTTAAAAAACAAACTTATTTCACCATCTTTACAATATAACTAAATAATTACAAAATGTATCTAGGTTTTTAATTTTTTGTTCTTCAAAAGAATAAATATTAGAAGAATGAAGATAGATATTTGTAAGATTCTTTATTAGAAATACAGTTGGTTATATTTAACAGTGAATATTTTATCGCCTCTAATTGCACCGCGCCTCAATGGAAACTTTCATGAACTAAAACAAATAGAAATGGAATAACAAAAATTTTAATCATGGAAAATTCCAATTCCAAACGCAATAAAACTCGGAGCAAGTCCACAATGGATTTACGACTGGAAAAAGTTTGAAAATGGAATGGAATTTTCAACAGCGACGTTGCCCCATGTGTGTGAAACTAAAGCATTCATACAAAATTTACAGTTTTTAAACAACTTCACTTGTAATCCAATTACGAAGTACATATATTTTCATACGAAATTTTCACAACGTTGAAAAATTTCGCTGTAACAAATTGTAGTAGGGTTCGTTAACTATGTTTTAATGAACTTTGACACGACTTTGTGAAATTTTTAATTACATAAATTTGGTGAAAAAATTGTGAACTAGTACATGTTACGGTTCACAATACGAATTTTACGATTGCCATTATAACAGTTATTAAGGGGTTGAAATTATATCGTTAGAATTATAAAATCAATCAAATTCAGATTCTAATAAACATTTCTAAAAATTTAGCAGTAACTTTTTCCAATACTGGAGTACTATACAGATACTGGAGACGTCCAAATGTAGCATAAATATTTAAACATTATGTTTAGGCATCTCCTAACGTTGATGTAAAGTTCAATATGAGGCAAGGTTACACATTATGCACATACATACATATATTGAGTATCAATCCTATTTTCTGTAAAACATAACTTACACTAAATTAAGCTATGTATCCAGCTCTATTTTGAAGAAGCCATCATAATGTATAAAAACCATTGAACACACATTAGCATTAGAACAATGTACATTGCCTCCCCACTTTTCTTTTCCCAGCGGGCGAAGGATTTCTTTCGCGGACAAAATTTTCCATTAAAAATTTTTCGAAAATGATAAGATGGATTACGTGCTCCGGTTACATTTATTCCCCGAGGTCCCAAGTTCATTATCCCTTTTATTCTTGAGGTTATTTTAGGGAGTTTTTATATGAGCGCCAGTTTAGAAGATTAGTGAATGAGTATAATTATTTAAGTTTTCCGTACTAATCTCTTGTCTCTGATATATATAGCATAATATATTATGTATTGTTGACATGCATAAATTCATGCACGTTAGACATATAAAAACAATTTATTATGTTCTTATAATATTTGGGGTTGAATGTGTTGTTGTATTTCATTAAAAAATCGTTAAATTAATTAAAGGGTAATGTAGATGACAGTCATTGACTCATTTACTCTTTATTATTATGCCAGTAAACCTTCTACTTAAGTTCTGTGTTATGTTTGAAAATTAAATAAAGAATCGCCCCTACGCATACACAAATATGGTCACAATAAAGACATATACTTATATGTCCAGGACTTGTATCAAAATGCATGTCGTGAATAGAATCCAGGACCGTGATCATCAGATTAGCTGACTAAATAAAATTTTCGATTACATAAGATACCATATTGCTTATGACAGAAACAATTACCTATCAAACGAAATAAACAGCAGAGCAATTACTCTAAAATATAATTAAACGACAGAATTACCCTGCCATTATCATTTATTTGACAACAGCGCTTAGTTTAATTTAAAGGAAATGCATTGGAGGCCACCGCAACATTGCGGTCAACGTGTTGGTATGAATTTTACCAGATATGTTGGATTTCTATCTCGTTTAAATATTTTCTGAAATATAACAAGTTTCCGAGACTAGCAACCGTGTAAAATGGCCGTAAGGACGGAATTTTTGGCCGTAAAATCGACGGATCGGAACACTGGGTCCGCAAAGTAGGTAATTTTGGAGGTAATTTATTTTATTTATTTTGAAACCTAACTTTATTATACCGAGGAGATTACTTAATAATTATAATGCAGTAATGATATATACATAATACGATACTAGTTTTTGCTCGTGACGCTACTCAATTTAATTATCTCTCTTTTTTTACAAGAAGATATTTTAAGATAGAAATGTTTAAAAAGAGGCTAAAGTAAATTATGTAGGTAGGTAAATACTGTTCGTTAAAATTTTAAAAACTTTTTCGAACGAACATAAAACTTTATTAAGTTTCACTTCAGTAAAGGTTAAAATCATTTAAAACACTGAAGTTTTTGTGAAAAATCACAGGTGTACCAACTCTTCTACGACTCGATATTAAACGTTAAGGTAAGGCAAAAATTCTTAACAAAGACACCCGTTGTTAGCGAATATTTCTCTAATTTACCAACTTCGCCCCTCTGCGAACTGTTGCGAAGTTTTTTTATTAAACTAGCCCTCTGGTCTCGATTCTTTGTTCCTTGAAGATTCAATTTGTAACTCGTAAAGTTAATATATAATTTGTTCTAATCAATCACTTTATTTTTGTCTTAAATTA
Source organism: Udranomia kikkawai (assembly GCA_018250225.1). Taxonomy (NCBI): domain Eukaryota; kingdom Metazoa; phylum Arthropoda; class Insecta; order Lepidoptera; family Hesperiidae; genus Udranomia; species Udranomia kikkawai. The sequence continues at coordinate 2,587 of DWTF01000620.1, forward strand.
TATTTATGCATGGCAATACTACGTGTTTGTAGATATATTTTTAATTTTTATCGATTGCAACTTTTACTTTAAAAAATGTTTTTTAACTTCAAATACCACTAAAACAGAAAACTATACTAAACTCTAGGTTATATTATTTATTTGCGTCGTATATATGGGGGCGAAAAATTGATACTAGTTGCTAAGCTATGACGCCATTATAAGACTAGAAAGGGACAAAATATGGATCAACAAAGTTCACCCCAATTTTCAGAGAAACTGTAACAGATTTAATACAACTTTAATAGCTTAAAGGGCATTTTAGTTCATATAATTGTGCACTTAATCGGCACTATTGGCAGTGGAAAATACTTTGAGGTTTTTTTAAGGTTTTCTATATAGTTGAGGTGTTTGTTTGACGCATGTTTTATTTGAGCTACTCTCACTGACTCGCTGGATGGGCTATTTCATTACAAAAAACGATGTCGAATCTTCACTCGCATGTAGAGTATCCCACTAACAGAATTTGTATACTTCAATACATCAGCAGTACCTACGAAAAACGCACACGGCAGCGAGCACAATAAACAATTCAGTAACAAGTTTTACGATTAAATATTAACTCCACTGTCCTCCGCGCCTACATACGCAGATGAAACAGTTACGCAAATTATTTGGCCATCGCGTATATAAAGCTTATATTTTAAAGCGGCTGTGTGCCACACACGCATCTGTGGGTACATAGTCATCTCGCGCGGGGGTGTTGGGGGGAAAGTGGATAGTAGAAATCAATACAATCATTGCGACGGGAATGATGGCGTGACAACCTCGCGGCCGTACTTTGTATGTACAGAGTATGACAGGGTATGTAGGTACGGGGTATGGCAGGGTATGTAGGTGATAGGTATAGTAGGGTAGGTTCGGGGTAATGGACGCGCATACATCTTGAGCTTGAGATGTATACTATGGTAAGATACGTAGGTACCTACGTTATTGCTATAGCTGTTGGTATCTGATGCCGTGAGCTCTCGCTGTTTAAGTAGTCATGCTTGTTATATAGGCATCGAACTTCGATTGCTAATGTAGGTAGGGAAACATTAGGCAATTTGCTGAGAACTTTTTGTTTATTAAAAAAAGTGTTATTTATTAATATGATTTCACTAAATGTATAGTTACTAATACACTTTTTAAATACATTGTATAGTCCATCTGTTTTCAGGCTATGGTAGAGTGGGGAAAAAGACGGTGAGAAAAAGTTCGTAGCACTATATTTAGTATCACAAAACACATTGATAATGATTATAGCGGTGATCAATTATGTTATTGCAAGAAAAATACAGAGATAAATTGGTTCTATGGCAGTACAAAAATTAAAGTTGTCTCCATAATAGGGGTAGTTATTGGACTCAATCATTGCCTTGTTAAACTATTGCATTTAAAAGCATTAACTTTATCATTTAATCTATCTGTTTATATATTTAATAATCTGCATCTATCTAGCGGATAGCTTAAGATAAGACGATAACAATATCAAAAACATTTTGATACAGAACACATAATACTAGAGTATATTTGACTGAACATCGTCGACTTGCGGTCAAATCAACCCTATCCCAACTTACATAAGGCCTTCATCTTCTTAACTATCAAAAGCCTACTTATATGTCACGGAAGCGCAAACTGTTAGTATATATGGGGTTGTTTGGGGTAAATGGACGAGCACACATCTTCAAGTCTGCATGTATGTAGCTCGTATGTGGAAGTGTGTTGAGGTGAACGCACCTTTGATAGATGATGAATAAAAATCAAAGATGTACGGGTCGGAAGCGCAATTGAGGAAAAGTGCGTTTATTCTATTGGAATCTCAAATTATCTGAAATTGTTATAAGCACCAATAAATGATTGAAAATTATTAAGTAGTTATAAGTTAAGTAGACGCAGAAATAGGTGCAACTGATGGAAATTAGGAAAACTAATCTCGTGCAATCCAATAAAATAAAAGATAGATTTTGAATTAAATTTAACTTAAAAACATTGATAAAAATAATGCAATTAGATGTATAGGAGTCTAAATGAGTTCATAGGAAAAATAGTGCGGCTTAATTAATTTAAAGTTAAACAATTTGTTAACCTTTGGCCTTCATAGATATGAAAATACACGTGTCAAAGCTTATGCGCAAAACAAAATAGTCACTTTATGGTTTCCTTCAATACACACACATATGCATTCCTATGTCTGTGCGTAATCAATTTACCTCAAAGTGTTGTAGTATCCAAAGTATTTACTATTATTATAAGCAGATGACACAATATTTGTAATTTGTTATTCGGCATAATTCGATATCACCTTAATATGTTACAAAATTCTTTAGCGTACATTTCCTTGTAATTTTCCGTCCACCGATTGGAATAAACAGAACTAATTTATTAAATAGCTATAAAATATACATACCTACGTTTCGTCTTTGTACGGGACAAAACATTATCTTTTGTTTCTATTCTCAGTCGTTTTTACGCGGCCGTATTACCCCACGGCTTCACTTGCGGCGATTAACAGAGCGAGTAATTATAATCAAGTTCTTGTTTTGTAAACAATTATCAAGCTAATCTTCAATTTGATGAAATTGGAAGACAGATTTTAAGAATAGGTAAAAATTCTTAAAATCTACGACTAAATCCACCACAGTAGAGCTAGTGTGCGAAGAGTTACCAGCGAATTTAATTCATGTTATGCCCCATTCTATACGCAATGAATGTTTGGATATCTTATCGTAACTTGCATAATGTTTAGCAATTAAAATAGATTAATCAAGATAACACATATTCGTATATCAGAAATAAGAAGTCGTATACAAGAATTACTTTTAGGACGCACGTAAATGCACACACAAACAAAAAATAACACGAACAAATAGGTTAAATCTTATCCTTTGAATTATTCGCTCGTATTTTCTCGTCCCCACTGAGACATGTCCTCAAGGGCCGAGTTTATCGAAGTGTTTTTTGTCTCATTGTCATGCAAACTCGCTGAAATAATTGACAACACAACAAAAAGGCCCATCGGCTGTTTTTCGTCCATTCGGCCCTATTAAGGCCGGGCCGTAGTTAAGTAAGTACGTAATAAGTGTTTTTGTTAAGTACATTTTTGTTTGAACGATTCAATCAAATGAAGACGATTAAGCAAATTTTAATTGAAACACAACAAGAACTTGGCATAAGTATAAAAGAGATTTTAAGATAATTCTGAGTAATTCTGATACTGCTAGTGTGTATGGGTGGTGGAATATGCTCTAGGACTTCCCTAGTTATGGCTATAGCGATTCATGCTAAGTCTTTAACATGTAGTTCGTCAACTTACATTTTCTAGCATATCCATAATGATACTTTTAATAGTTTAAACTAAGCTCGAAGACAAAATTAGGAGTAGTTTCACGTTAAAGCTGCAATATTCCCAAATTATGGGGATCGAATCCACGATTACTTGATCGTAAGTCCGCCACCTTTTAACCATTGAGCTTATTGCAATATAAAACAATAGTCATATATTCATAACATGTGTAAGTCTTAGTGTAATTTTAATATTATATCAACGCTCTAACATAAAGTAGTTCCCTTAAACAAATAAAATCTATCGAATAATAGTTAAATACCTAATTAAAGTGACCGGGTACGGTGATTTGAACACGGCGTATGTTTGTTCGTAATAATAGGTAATAGTGGTGTACAGGTTTTTAAACACTATTCTATAGAAAAGGGGTGATAATTTTCCGACGATTTGTAAGAAATTAGTGTAGTCAAAGTCGACAATTTGTATTGCCCATTTCTGTAATTACACAGGATAGAGAGTTATGTGTGCATTGTATAGTAGTTTTGTTTTCTAGTAAATTTTATTGATGCTTAAACTCAGGAGTTTCTATTTTAGTTCCCTTTGTCTTTAGTCTTCTCTATCATGCTGCACTAATATAGCTACGTACTCGCTTAAATTTTACTACAATTATGAAATCAAACCTAGGTCCATACGATTACCGACTTATGCCTCAGACACCAAAGCCTATATCTAGACGGAAATTTATTACGCCTCTCAATCCCTTCTTATTTGTCACGCATACAATTTATTAATGCCCGATCAATGTATAATATTCGCACCACACTTGTCAAACGTTGACCATTGACTTCGTAGACACGAGTGGCAATTAAAAATATGCAACACTCCACCACCAATGACAGAGTATAAATGTTTAATTACCCTCGTGTATTAATGCTCTGTGCCGTGAGAAAAAACGTGGGAAAAGTGACAGCTTGAATTTATGGCCACGGGGACGCGTTTGTTACATACGAACGTGTGTCGTACGTTCAGACTACGATTATTTGGTTTTGAGGTTTAATATTATGATGCATCTTCTATTTTTGACTCAATTGTTCTTTATGTTTGAAACATTACGATGTAGTATGGTCTTTTTAAACAATTTGAGGCAAAATAATTTACCTTTTTCTTCCTGAAAAAACAATAAAGTTTTTAGGGATGAGTGGACGATTGTGCATTTTTACTTAAACATATATAGGATTTTTTAAATGAATGCAGAGTTTTAATTTGACATTCTGGACAATATCATCAGTCACCCCTTATCTTAGTATCCTCTTATAATTTTGGAAAAACCCCTCACCCCATCACAGGGATAACTGGATGTTCGTGACCATAGTGTTACAAGCCCCAAAGTTCAAACATATATTGTACGTTGGTCCGTATTTTGGGTTAATACAAATCAATTATCAAAGACACTTTAATAGTCTAACACCAACATCTAGGCAACAAAACGATTAACAAACCAATACCTAAACATTATTTAAACAAATAGTTTCACAATCGACTCATTACCATCTGGTTAGACAACAGAAAAAACTAGCATGTGTGTGAACGTTCGAATTATGAAACGATTCGGCGCCGCCCATTGGCTATTTCGAACGTGGAAAAACACGTGAATTTTTTTTTCTAAACAACGTAGAATGTACGTTGCCGGCGATCTCCGCGCTGATTGGCCGCCACGCCACGCTCGGCGCACCATTGGACAATTTTTTTTCCCCCGTCAAATGTATACGGCCAGCGAAATTTTTTCCGCGGAAAACCCGGCCAATGAACGAATGTAGTTTTAATTATAAAAGTTGCTCTAGCCGTCCGTTCTTTTTACGGACGCTGGATTACCATAAGCGAATGGGTTTATGGTAACTACACATGTTGGTTGTGGAATTAAATGCGTTTGCTATTGACGTATGTGATCTACTGCATTCCATAGACAAGACTAGACTTCTTTCGTCAGTATGGTCACGATAAATACGCCTTCTTCTAACAGGTAAGACAAATTAATATATTGTTTTCGATTTATAGTGGAAAAACAAATTCTTCAGTGATCACCATGTAAGGATCCTGTTCTCCCTTATCTTGTTCCTTATCATGTCATAATGACGTCAAACTAAGATATTTTTACTGTGGTCATTCTCCAAAGAAAGCTTTTAGTTAATTGTATTTAAAAAGTTACGACACAAAAAGGTTTTCAAACTGCGAAAATTCTAAAATGATTCAGCGATATTTTTGGCCACGAAATATCTCGTAATGTGAATCTGTTTTATAATGGCGGCGGTGTTTAAATTTGGAATTGTAGACGCATCCCGTATGCAAGATGTATGCGTCCATATTTTAGTTCGTATATTTATTCGAGTAATGGCCGACACTGGATCGATCTAATGTTTATAAGCGCTTCTACGATAGATAGCTTCTTTATGTACTTTGTTGCGTTTAAAATTTGAAGGATTGTACCAACCAAGTACTGAATATCAAGGAATTTCATATATGTAGAAACTTATGCTGTTAAACTACAAAAATGTGTTTACTAACCACTTTTTTAAAGGTGGCCCTGGTCTAGATCCTGATTCGATTGAAGATCGTTTTCTAGAAGCTACATTTTTGGAATAAAAGAAACGTGATAAAAATTATAATTTGATGGTAGACTTTAAAGAGTCCAATTTTGATATCCTTTTCTGCACAGAAGATACTTTCATTGGTTATAACATGTATATTATAACAATTCATAGGCAAGTAGAGGATCATCCAATCCGTTCTTCATAGTTATATCCTATACTACCAAGATCTGAACTACAAACTCACCTGTATGTAGCCTGGTGTGCTGCTGAACGTGGCTAAGTTGCTTGAACCGTCGATCACAGTACGAACACTTGTACGGCTTCTCGCCGGTGTGGACTCTGATGTGCTGCACCAGCTGGTGGTTGGAGCTGAACGACTTGAGGCACTGCTGGCACTGATGCGGCTTCACCTCGCCCCCCAGCCCCCGCTGCAGCTCCCTCGCATGCATCTGCATTGCGTTCTTGTGCATGAAGATCTGCAAACGAAAGGGTTGTGTAGATAGTCTGAAAGCATGGCATTACCGCAGTCGCGATTACTCTATAGGATTTTACCGGTTCTTGGGAGCTGTATGCGACCTGTAAGCAGATTACTTTAAGTTTTTTTATAAGATTGACGTCGCAAGGGGGTATAAACTGGTGGTAAATGGTCACTAATGCGCATGGACATCTATAATCAACCCAAAACACGGTTGAAGTTCTTTCTTAATTAGGTCGACCACAAATGCGTTGTTATCCCAGGGATGGTTTGGTCAAGCATGTCTCCCTTACCACACCCTTCAAACCAGAATACTGAATTAAGAGTACTGTTTTTCAGCATCCAAAACAAATGATTATCTATTATTCTAAATGGGCTTCGACTTCTTGACTAGTTAGAGTCACTAAGGATTACGCCTAGTGAAAAGTGATTAGACATATATCTGCAAAACTAAATTATATTTGGGTGTGTCATATCTGATTCTTCTATCATGTTCGTTTTATTTTTTCTATTTCCTTGTAGACGACTGTGGACGACATTAACTCTAATGTAAGAAAGAATATAGGAAATCCACATATATTAACATTAGGCTCGCGTGTCGATGTTGGCAGTCGGTCTGTATGTTCGGCGCATAATATGTGGCGGTGTAAAGTTTCGCTCGGGGCGTCCTATAATTTTGCCATGGCAAAGAAATTGCCTTCCAAGTGTAAGGCAGATAAGGCGGAATTATAGAGACTTAAAATTATTTATCGCGGTGCTTAGAACGACCGTTTCGTGCTTTGACGTGAATGTGTATTGTTAAAAGAAACAAATTTCACATTTCAATCGCGGCGCTGTATTTTCCCTGTTATTGTGTTGCGAGTGGCGAGTTATTAAATGGTTATAGATTGATAAGTGTTTTTGGCATTAAATTATGATGATGAGAGTAATTTTATGCGTCATCGCCCATTGAATTACTCTTATTAAATATGAAGAAATTAGCTAAGTATTTATAGAATTTTGTTGGTGTTTAAAATATAATTAGAAATTTAACGCTATTAAAATAAGCGTTTTTGAGTTCGTAGGTAACTGTTTGTCTGTTTAGAAATAATAAATAATAGATTTTGCACAATGAAGTAGTATGTTCCAATTACCTAATTATGTGATTTTATTCGTTTATATCTTTGTTATCTGTTTGTTTGGTGTACTGGCACTGATTTTTTTGCAAGGTTATATTTTGGTCTTGCCAATGTCTATAAAATGAAAATTCAAATTATTAATAAGCACTCTTTAGCCTCGAAGGCAATTGTGGAAGAATTTATATTTTAATATCGCCTTCTGGATAGTACAGAATAAAGATTTCATGGTAAGCTAGATTTCAGCCAGCGTTTCGTTCGCTTCGAAGCCCAAAATACTAAACAAAAAGTATTTTTTGTGTTTATCAAGGAGCTATTTAAAGTTATTTTTGTATTCAATTATTTTTATCATGATAAAATATCATACCAAAATAATTATTATTTAGCTGAAATGGTGGAAATTTATAAGTACAAGAGTAAAAAAACTGTTTTTTTTAAATAGGCTATTAAATGAAGTAGATGGATACCTATTTATTGCTCTAGCCTCACTAAAGCTGCAATATACCTACACATATACTCATTCCCACACATTATGTTCCTATGCCTAAAAATAATTTAAAGCAATCTATTATTATTCTTCCTATCATCTATAAGAAAGTTAATCTTGGTCTAATCTCGGTCTATACGTGGCTATATTTATTGAAACCCTTCGTTCCGTACGATTGTAAAGAAACGACTTGAAGCACGCAACGGTATAATGTAGGCCACGAAAAGGTATAAATGCAAATAAGTTTTCTTATTACACGTCTGAACGCGAGGTTTTTTATATGCTCGTGAAAGGGATGGATCAATTACATTATAAAAAGGTCATTTACAAAAGAAAATGTAAATTCATTGAATTATAAAGAGGCCATTTATAAAAAAAATCTGTAAACCAATTAATTATAAATGGCTTATTTGTGAAGAAGTGATATAAATCAATTAAATTACAAATGGATCATTTGCAAAGAAGTGATTTAAACCAATTGAATCATAAATAGGTCATTTACTGATCTATAAAATATGATTAACATACTCCATTTAAT
>DWTF01000621.1:0-11093 GCA_018250225.1 Udranomia kikkawai
CCAGTAATTGAGCTATACCCGTGTCAGTTCCGGCAGCGGCGCTCCATTGCGATGCGGTGCGCGCGCGCCGCCGCCCCCCAACTAATTGTTATTTGAATATGTACGTGACGACCGCCAGCTAGCGCCACGCGACGAATGCTAACGCTCTGGGAGTCTCCGACACGTGTTGGGAATCGTGGGCTCGGTTTAGCCGGGTTCGAATCCGCGTAAGTTGCAAAGTGGTTCATGGTCACTTGTTGTGTTGGGTGTATAAACACATCGCGATAATCTCTACGTATGTGAAAATTAATTGAAAATAAGTAAGATGTAGGTAAACAAAAAGTCAATCAAGAAGTAAAACGATTAAGAAAATAAACAAACACATTTGATGTACAACATGACATATACGGTCATTGTTTATTTATATATTTGTAATCAATTAACAATGGCTCAAATTCGAAAAAAAATACAAGTTTAATGAATCCATGAAGTCTCTATCCTATAGTTAACTTCAACACCTGGTGCCATAAATAACCAGAAATTGGTGGGACGGCGTCGCCACACTCGCACCACCTTTAAATATTTAATACATTAAATAAATATTTGATTTAATACAACGCGGTGTCGTGGTTATGACGTTTTTATGCGTCCGAGTGTTAATGAGGCTCATCAGGAGGTGATAGGCTCCAGTATCGACGAAAGGTATCAAGTACAGTCTATCAACCTCGGCACTTAACCGTTTAATAATGCCATAACAATGATTTATTGTTTTACTTAAGGATAATTCATCTCTTAAACGAGCAACTTCTGTCTACAGCTTCGTTTGTAGCGATCACTTACATATATGTATCGCCTCCGGCTATTATTTAGTGTGAATACGCGCTCTTTTTTCCCAAATAAATTCTACGTGAATGGTTATGAATGCTTTTTTAAATCTTGTTGAGTTTACCTACATTACGACCGTATAGATAAGCAATAAATAGTGTTACAACAACGCTTACAACAAACATACATTAATCAATTTGAAAGTGAGAAACCCTTTGCCTAGTTAGTAAGGGTTTTTAAGTAACGATCAATAGGCTATTTCTAGAGCAACTCTTATAATTGTTTAAAAATATTATGATGGAATGCCAGCCTACGATTGTAATAAATTAAAAGGAAGAACATCTCAAGATACAAAGAGTGATCAATTCAAATTTGTTGACACGAACAAATTTTGGCAGACGCCTCATGCACTTACGGTTGTCAATTGCGTTATTTAAACATCTCATTGAAAGATATACCTACGGGAAATAGGAATTTGGCAACAAAACATGAAGGAAATCGTAAATGGCCGACGTATCTCAGAGATGGTGCCCGTGCCAAGATTTTTGAGTGCTGGCAACACTGCGGTTAATGTCACTTTTGGCGCGGGTTCGATCTGTCACCGTGACGCGCGCGGTGTCAACGCATTTTAAACTACGAACAAGTCGATACTAAAGAATGTGAATTAGTTATAGATAAGATAGAATTACGTTATGTATACTTGGAAAATACCAATTTATTTGCTAACGCCAAGGATTTCAGGAGAAGTTGATTCGCGCTAAACAAACCGTAACCGTCTCGCGACATATTAAATTTCCGATGTGGATTCTAATTGAGCGGTCGGCGGTCATTATCTGCGTCGGTCGTAAAACGCGCGGTTTACGACGGCGGCCCGGTCGCGCGCATTAGCCGTAGGTGCGGAATAAATCAGGTGAAACACAAATATTACTGTCAGTGCAGAGGGCGTCATAAACGGCCGGAGGTATTCGCAATTATTTATCCCGACCGAAATAGCTGCGCGCGCGCCGTTAAATGCAGTTTTGCTTTTCGCGCGTAATCCGTGGATTAACGTAGAATTGATGTCGGCGCGTTTTTGGTGCGTCTTGCGCGCATAAATAAGCGGAGCGTAATAAGCCGGCGGTCGCCAAATAGCACCCACCCGTATGTTATGCTTTCCTGGTACTTGTCTCGAGCTTAATTAAATCTGTCCGCCTGGTTATCTGTGACGGTAGGGCTGCCTGCCAGACCGAAAAATTTAAAAGCCGAACTTTGAATTATTAACGTAAAGTAGTATATCAAAAAATGGATCCATGGTTGATTACCTATCCATGAGCAACACACGGAACAGCACGCTCGTTTGCTCCTTCCATATCGCAAGAAAAAATTGATTAAGGAGCAAATTCTACTAGTTTACCATCCACCAGTATTATACGCCATCTGAAGCACAAGCCCTTTATCAACTTTATGACCATTAAAAGCAGCGGCTAAATTGAGTCATAAATAGCTTCGTAAATAATTGATATAAGGACACGAGCGGCCGTCACAGATCCATTACTTATACGGGGAGCGACTTTTTCCACACACAAATACATGCCGTGGAATCGTATCTTACGTAGGTGTGTTCGGATGCGAGGCTGTATGATGGTCGGTGGCAAAAAACGTTTGCCTCAACCGGGAACGAACGCCCACCTTGTTACGCACGTAATATATTGCCATGGGCTAAATTAAATACTGACTGGACTCGGAGCTGTTGGACGCACGAGCCCATAACGCAGAGATAGATCATATGGTTTTGTGTTGTGCAATTTAGAAATCTATGTTTTTTATTAATTTGTTAGGAGTCCATGCAATGGCGGAAGACAAAACATTATGACTTTCCTCTTTATGCCGTTATTGTCATAGATTAGCTGCAGTTTGTCGTAGAACTAGTGCGTAGTGCATTCTGTGCATTTGTAGGTGTAAGTCTAACTGAACCTTAGTAGGTGTTTTATCAAGCATTTTGATACAACGTTCAAAAAAACCTAAACCTTCATTCTCTCAACACGAGCAACGTCCTGCAACCTACCAATAACGCAAAACGTCCTGCATTCTGCAACCTATCGGTAACTAGTTTTCTTTGCAACAACTACAATATTGGCAATCCTGCGACCTAACCTAGCCCGGTTAACAAAACGCGTAGTTTTCCTTTACAATAACTACAATATTTGGCAATCCTGCGACCTAACCTAGCGCGGTTAACAAAACGCGTAGTTTTCCTTTACAATAACTACAATTTGGCAATCCGTGTCGAACGGTATTGCGTCACAGTTTATTTGTGAGCGGTGAGCACACGTATGCACCGTATCCATCACTGGCCCGCGAATGTAAACACCGACGCCGAGCCGCGTTTATTTTTAATTGCGGCAACCGCGTGCGGTGGTGTTGCCAGCGCGCGGCTAATTGGAAAATTCGGCGGGAAAGGAGAAGTGCGTTCGACAAGTATGAGTAGTTCATAGGAGAAGTGACTGTAGGATCTATACAAAACAAAAAGGTCAACCGAAAATCAGATGTGAATTGTAGGTACCACAGATTAAAGAAGTCTAATTGCCATTTAGGTACTCGTATAACTTTAGTAAGTAGAAAAAACTTGAAGATGTCAAAAGAATGTTAGACTTAAAAATACTGTCTTAATAAAATATTACTAAGAAGAACTCAACTTAAATTAGTTCCTGAGAAAGACCTCCCTCATCTGGGTCTGTCTTTCTGACAACCATGAGTACAACCAAAGAACTTTTCAACTTGGTAAATGTGCAAAAACCCGAACCTTCACTATCGACAACGCTGCTAAGTTCACGCATCTCAATGGGAGGTCTTAAAACCGTCAAAAACACGCAATTTGGGCGAGTGTCAGTGCGGTGTGACGGAGGTATCATGGCCGCACGCCATGCTATCGTGCGCCGGGTGCGTTACACACCGATCCGTTTACGTTCTGAAACGTCACACGTTTACAAAAAGTAACTTCAACGAGAACACACGGTCACGCCGATGTGAATTTGAAGTTTCTTCCGCACGTGAATTAATCGAGTCACGCGTCTCGCGCCTGAGTCCTCTGCTCGTGTTACCTTCCTTGATTCCGTCATTTGCGTAAAAAATTACTGGTGCACAATTCTCTTCTTCTTCCAAGCTTCTTGTAGACTGCGTCACACCTTTCTACGTTTTGGCCAGTCCTTTACATCTCTCTCTGCTATAACTTTCTATGTTCTAGCCAGTCTCTTACACCTCTTATTACCTTTTCGTAACTAATGGCCTCCGAATGCCGTCTCACTATGTATTCACTATCACATATTTCTATCTTGAAATCGACTGTTTTGGATTGAATGAAGTTGCCCTTATGTTGACCAAGTGAGTATTGTAACTTACTCTTTAGATACGAATACAATTATGTCCAACGTTAAAAAACTTTTGGTCAATCTAAGTTTGTCGTTTCGATCATAACTTGTAAGTCATTCTAAATCCTCAAATGCAATAACGCTAATGTGTTCAACGTTAAAAACTTCTAGCCAATTCGGGGCTGTTTCTGATTAACATTTATTTATTCTTCACGTATATTTAATTCTCTCCACTTTTGGAGATATTTAAATTTAGACATTTGTTACTTACGATAGGTGTGAAGGAGCGCGTTCTCTACATAACCTACGCATCGGTTTTTAATGTCATTAAATTGACATTTACGATCGACATAATCAATCTGTATAGTGTTACTTCGACTAGTCCATAAATCTTGATTACACCGCTTTTTAATACACTTATAAGGAAATAGACTCTCAGCCTTGTTGGAGTGTGATAAGCCGTCAGGTAATAAGTATTAAAACTTGTTAATGTTTCTTTCTTAGCTACAAACGGTTGGTAAACCTGAAGCGACGGTTTTGTATCTAATTGCTTTTCATAGATCTGAAGAGGACTGGATCTTCCAGCACATTCCAAAGTATATTTCCATAAATGGGGAGTATAATCCACCAGTCTGTCAGATGTTCCTGAGTCTTCCGTTTAATCTTCAAGAAAATTTCTCTACAGTCACGATATGTATCAATAACAACTGACGCTCTGGCATCCTGATTTAGCAATAACTTAGAAATCAGAGTAATCAGAATAAGTTTCAAGTAATCTTTAATGTTTGCATATTGTCAATTATTTCGTGTTTTTACCGCTAGGGGCGCAACGATCGGCTGATTGGTGACTCTTTTGTCTTGTTCTAATTTAATGGAGTGCTAAACGTTCGCAAGTGTCGCGACGTTACGCGTTAAAATGTAAATTTATGCGAAATCATATAGATTTATGGCACCAGTGTAGTGATGTACGGACGGTTCGGAGAACGCTGCGACGATCTCGAGCCATTGAGATCATCTCCGTGTTTTGAGATGTTTAACATGTTGCGCTCCGATAAGTAGGTATCAACTCTGATATTGATATAACTCATTCTAAACAGGATTCCGTCTTTAAAAATGTATACTTACTTTACTCACTACTTTTTTTAGCTGTTATTCGTACTTTTAATTCTAAAATATATACAATTACAAAGAAAAAAAGAACTAATAAAATTCAACTGGTTAAGATAATTGTCTCTTCTTACTTCAGTCTACTTTATTTATTAGCTAGATACTTATAGGCAGTATGTCATATGCCATCGCCATAATAATACAGGAGTCGCCCTCATATCTTTACTGTCTCCTTTGGCCGTAAATAGTTATAATTGGGACCCGCTATTTTTAGCCAAGAACGACGAGGCTCAGGGGAATATATTAGGTATATATATAAAAGTAAAGTAAACAATAACATAAATACCACACGGTCCTACCACCTGCTCCATATGAAAGTACCAGGTTACTATAAATATTAAAGAGATGGCGAGCGCGCGCCGCATTTGCATAGGATGTTCAATTACGATCCGGGAATATGGAATGTATTATAAGCAGTTCCTACATTGTTATGCTTTTCGGGTGGAGCCGCCTCCGCATGATTGTTTCCACGTTCAAGATGTTCATGTTTTTTGCATGCACACCCGCCGTGGCGAGATAATTTCCCTTTTGCATAAACAAGACACGTCCACCGCTTTATTTTGCGAATACAATATTATTAACTAAGCCGCGCGAGAAGGAAAAAAACGAAGTCGCCTCGCACCGAGCGCTCGTCGTACAATAGCAGCGCCAATCTATTGACGGATAGCGGTATCCGAATATGGAAATCGATTAGAGTTCGAAATTAATTCAATTATCTGTAAGTATTCTCTGTGAGCCACTTATTAGTGCCCGGAGCGGAGTAATTTGAATAAGGCACGCTCGATTAAAGTCGATGAACACACCCGAGGCTAGTTTTCTTTTGAAATTACCTGCGGTATGTGCATGCGACCGCAGCGCACGGTTCGATATCTCTGTAGCCTCTCGTTAGGATCTATTTTACTGCATATCCGTTTGTCGAAATTTATTCTCATTTTTTAAATCCTCCTAACCAGCTACAACCTCAAACGTCCGTTCAAAACCACAAGTTTCATACGTGTCACTGGCAGTAATGTTATACGAGTTGCCAAAATAAAAAATAAATATACGTTTGTCGCCCGCGAACAATGACACTTGAGGCAATAACATTTTTACAATTATTGGTTACATTGGTATTGCGCAGTATTTTCTTCGAGCGTGCCATAGAATGTTGACTTTTTCTTTTATTCTGCAATACGTACGTATACCTACGTGTACAACGCATTATGCACGGACAACTTTGCCCCGAGGTTTAAATGTGGTATTTACGCAAACGATAAAACATATTATTGTTATGGCGTCGATGGATCGACAATGGTATTGATTAAATGGTTACACAACGGCACTGCTGCGTAATCTGCGTGATTATTTCAAATCACCGACACATTACATTAGAGGTAATCTCTCGTAATGGCGGCCGTGAACGCGTCTATGAGCGGTGTTGCCAGTTTACCGCGCCGCGTTGCATTCATTGTGGGAAATCGAATCTCTATTGTTGGCACACCATTTTTGTTTGTTGATTACCTTCATTCAATTTTACTATGCATTCCACGGATAAGTGCGAAATTAGATCGAATTATAGATTATAACAATGCTATGAACATCAGGTTCAAGGGATAATATGTAACAATGAGCGGTAAAGAAAAAAACGTCCGTAGGTATATAAATATTGTTTATAAATGCATCATAAATGCAATTATGTTTGTTAAACTTAACTTTGCATTTTTCAAAGTTACGACCTCGCAAACGGAATGGATATTGACAGCGAGGCGGGAAGCGCGAAGATGCCATGACACTTTTTTCTTTTTTAAATCGAAGTGTCACCGGTGACGGCCGAGCGCGCTTTATGCCTTTGTTAATATTTTATTTTATTATTTTCAAGCCGCGTTTACTCCAATCACTTACGTTATCGAAACATCTCTGACCCATTTGTCAAGGGACTTTTGCAAGCGTCATAAAGTAAGAATTCTGCTGGTCTTTTCCCTGTCAGTTAACAAACCGTGACAATGGCTTTAAAAGTTGAAGTTTGTAGCAGAATCCAACACGATACACGATAACGTATGTTCCGATGTTATTGTAAAATTAAAAACTATAAATTCGTTGCACTGTAGCATGTGGAAGCTCAAAAAGGCTTGTGCTGTCTCATAATTAATATCGAGATGTATATTTATATTAATACCCATATTACCCATATTGGGCGTGCGGTTTGTATTTTATTTTCGTGAAGACGTCCGGATTACGTCGCGGCCCGAGTTACGGGACGAGGCTTCGCAATAAAAAAACCAAAGCCCGAGACCGTAGCGAAAAAGCAATAAGACGCACGTCAGAAATAACTTGAATTACAATTTTAATCTTGTCAAATCCCGGTTTTTATTGTGATCGGCCGGACCGCGTACGGGGGACATAATTTTCGTTTTCAAAGATTATTTAATAAGGAGCGTTCGCAAGAAATCATATTAAGAACGAGTCGAGCAGTCGAGGCCTCGTATAAATTCGCGATTTTTACAACCGACTCATTATTATTTTCGAACGCTCGGAACGGCCGCTTATGAATAAAAAGTTGTCTTTATATCGATGCAAAAATATTGTCGGACGGCAAAAAGGACGATAGCGGACCACGTGTGGGATGACGGACACGGCTACTTGCCCTCGCCGCGACACGCCGACACGCCGACACGCCGACACACCGACACGCCGACACAGCCGCGCAGATCTTTACCGATGTTACAATATCGCTATCGACGATCGCATCGGCGAAATCATTTTCGAGATAGAACAAAACGAAGATGAACGTAGCAGATTAAGAAATTCCCATCGACACCGAACAATAGGAATTAACCACATTCCTCACGTGCCCTGTCTATTACAAAACGCCTTTTTTCGACCGAATGTTTTTTTTGTGGCACCGTTTATTTTAAGTAGATGGATATTTTATCAAATTACTATAATTTTAGTCAAACAAAACTACGAGCTGTCAGAATTGACGTCGGTAAATCATCGGCTTGACCCTTTTTTGTAGCTTTAATAATTTCGTTAAGGGCTTTTTAAACGAGCCACATATTTGGAATAGCTGCTGGTACTTTATGGTTTAAATCGGTTTTATAGGAATTTAAATGGCCCAGCCCCAACGCTGGATTAGAATATTCTAATTGCCGCGCGGGCATCCCAGTTATTCGGCTCGAGTTAGTTTACTTCGTAACTTGAAGTAATCTCGAGACTGTTACAACACGTTTCTCCCTCATTATTAAAATTTGTTTTAATTAAATCGAAACTAACTTCGAACTAACAGACATGTTGGCATCCTTTCGAAGTTTAAGTGACAATTTATCTTTGCCGGGAAAAGTTTCCAAACGATGCGTTGGGACGGGACGACGATTTTTCATAACCCCGACTGATCCAAATACTATAGATAAAAAATCTGTGCATGTCTATCCATCTAATGGCGATAAGACAAGAAAAACAAACGTCGTAATAGGCGATCCAGCGGAAACTATTAAAGAAAACGCCAAGATCCGACAGTGCGGTCGCCGATAGCGGGAGATTTATCATCCCCTCTCATTATTCATATCTCAACAAAGAGGAGCATAAATTACGCGCCCCGAAAATATCTAAATCCTAATCCATTCGCCTCGCTTGTCCCCGACTGAATCCGATTTTAAAATATTTATGAAAAGGCAAACAAAAAAGCACACAAGTCGACGGACAGAATTAAAAATAATAATAAAAAAGCGAGCCCCGAGAACTCGAACGCTCGAAAAAAGTCGAAATGATCGTAGGGCATCGAGATGTGGTGTCTTTTTTTTCTCCTCATATACCCAGTTTCATTAGATTCGTTTCAATTCAGTCCGGATTAGTCGGAGAAAGGTCTCTTGATAAAATGCGATGCTGGTTGATTTATGGCGGCCATTTTTGGGACGTCGCCTGTAATTAAACGTAGCTGGATCTATCTACGTTTTTACAGGTGGCCGAGGGATACGGGCTGCAATTGGGGATTATCGATAGATTGTATCGTGCTGGCGAAATTTATGACGTTGCCGCGGAGATAAGGTCAGGTCAGTGTTCGAGATAGATATAGTGCTAATACATACATAATATGTATACTCCAATAAGATAAATGAAATCAAGATGTTCACTGGAATTTTCCGTAACAAGTAAGAAGAATAAGAAGTAAGTGGACAGCTTATGTCGTTCATTAAGCAAGTCTAATCAAATCTATACGGATACCCAGTACCTAGTTACAAACGAGACATTACTCGCAATCACACACAAACATTCAAATCTAAACACAAAGTCGGACCACGATTGATAAAAACAAAACACACAACATCTATTTACATTTCAACAATAAACCAATCGAACGGGCGGGCGCGTCGCAGTCTTTATAGGTCAAAGCACCAGCCGTGTGGACAAACAGAGCCCACGTGCGCGGGCAGTGCTTGTGACAGCACCCAAATTAGTCACGTGGCTGTTAATAGCGGGGTGGCTGGTGGCGGTTTTTTCCCCGTTTCCCGCGTGTTCACAACAGTTGGCCGCCATCGATCCGCCAGCCCGACGGACGTAAATACGGCGTTAGTCATCGCCTCTGCACAGTCCGCACGCCCTCCGTCTCGGCTGGTTACCATCGATTTTCCGAGCTTGCTACCCTAGTGCTTGTATGTGCTGCTCGGAAAACAAACACTAGTGAGCCGACTCGCTAGTTCGTCTTGTGTACTGAGACTGGCCAAGGCTGAGCATGGACTCACTAAACGTAGACAAAGGGCATGGTAAGGTGGAATCCATAACTTTCTTAGTGACTGGATTGCATCTTACAACTTCTCAATTATTTTTTCTAGAAGTGCAAAATCAGTTCAAGCAAGGATACATTGTTGGATACGCTTATCTTATCAATTTAGTTAATGGAGAAGGCTTGATCCTTTATTTTGACTAACGAAACGACTATTTGAAACGACTAACGAATTTTTTTTTATCAAATCTTGATTATCTTGGTCAGTTTTGATCACTCGATTATTCTTTATAGTTATGTTGATTAATAATGATCATTTACTTCTTCTATCAGCTAAATAAATGATCTTAATTGCTCGTTTCCTGGTGAAATTACCCTTCTCTGTTGTGTTAAATTTTTCAATAGTATAAATGATTGCTTCTAAAGAGTTGCTAATTGCATAATACAATCATTTTTTATTTTCAACTCCAAGTGCATTTTTTAATTACTTCTAACAACTGTCCCACTGCAAATAAGAACACCCGTATATCTCGCATTTTATTACAAATCATAACCGCTTCCATTAAACGTGATGTTGGTAACATTGTAATAAATATAATTTTATCATCTTTATTAGTTTCTACACGATTCAAACGTCAATACCTATTAATGTCTTTAAACTATACTGGAGATTGGAGTGATTTTCATGGCGTTAGGGAAATTTATTAAAGTTTCACGTTGCATGATAACTTCTACTGTTTTTACTCAGACATTCGTGGTAACAATTAGAATGCGATGACATTAACGAGTGGTTTTATGCATTTCAGCGAAACAATCGCCGCTAACAATGCAAATCTCGTGAAAACGATCGTGGGTGCGAACGCTTACATTATTCCGTTGTTTATGTCTCCATCAACGGAAAGCTACGGATAAAACGTCGGGGAGTGTCGGCCTGAGACCGACCTTGGTGACCACGCTGGCCGAGGATGTAAAGCGTACAACGTACATTTCATTACAACGTAACGTTATCTGGGGAAAGGTTGTACAATCTTCGGGGCCTCATCTCGGCGAGTGCGCGTGTGTGCGTCCGGCGGGGC